>CM053404.1:2820993-2865267 GCA_028644305.1 Xerus rutilus | reverse complement strand
TTAACTATATTTTAAAAGATTGAATTTTAAAAGATGAAACGCAAGTAATGATAAATCTAATTACTCTGCCTAAAACACAGTTCAAAAGAAGCTGCTCTATGAAAGAGCACACTTGCTTACAATCAGACCCGGGCAGGTTTCCCTTGATGGTGGCTCTCAGATTTGGGGGTGCATGTGCATCTCTCACACGCTCTGGGCTAGCACCGTCCCCACCAGAACGTCGAGGCAGTGGGCCCAGGGTGGGGTTCCACAGTCTGCGTTCTCAATACATGCTCACGTGTGGCTGCTGCAGCTGGTCTGGGAACCCTTCTTTAGGAAACATTGCCCCAGGAACTATGCGACCATTAGGTGGTTCCAGGTTTTATCGTGGTCATCAGTAAATACAAGAAAACCGATTAATACTTTCCATTCTTAGAAATATTGAACCGTCTAGCCTTGGCATGGCTGGATACTCAGAATTAATTCTTAACTAAATGACCTAAGTCAGTTGGGGCTGCAGGGCTCATCACTGGGTCTTCTGAATGGAGGTAGTGGCCAATTCCAGGAGGGGATGAGTGTCACCTTCATCCACACAGTGCTCCCTTCTAGGTGAGGACACTCAGAAACCCTTCCATCGAGTCTTTCAAGTGCATCGTGGTAATGTTTGAAAAATGTTCAGTGTGCTCTTCAGACGAGCTCACAGCCGGGCAGAGAGGGAAGTAGGCACTTGGCTGAGGGAGGCACGAGCCTGCCTCCAGCTCCCGTCCAGCACCTTCTCTGCCTGCAAGTGGAAGCTGACTTCAGCCTAGCCCACCTTGTAGGCATGGATGTAGGGTGTCCTCATGAGCAGCTACATCTGCAAGATATGCTAATCTGCAGAGCTGCTGTAATCATGCACATAATCTCACTGTTTGGAGATCTTGTCCAGAAAGCTCTAGAAACCCAAAGAGAATAAGGACTTTCTCAAGGAAAGGCCAAGATGCATCAGCAGGAAACAGACGTGGTCTATAACCAGTGCTCCTCTCTCAGAGCAACTAACAGCTCAAAGCCTGGCCTGCTTCTCTCTCCAGGCCCTGCCCCCATCTGGGGTTTCCCCATGCATGCCACAGGGTGGAATGTCACCTCTGCACTGCACCAATGTAGGACTGAAACCTGCACACAACAACAGAAAGGTGACTCTTCTTTAGCCATATCCCAAGTTACAGTCACCAAAATCATCAGTCAGGTAGGCTCATTGTACCTTTCTTTCCAAACTTTACTACAATATACAATGACCAATAACATATTTTAAAACTCTTTTACATGCTAAAATCAATTTTCATACCATCAAGAGTAAATATTAAGGCCTCATCACATTGCATTAAAATAGACATGCTTCCTGAGGAAATTCAAGAATAATACCTAGCAGTGATCAAGGTCACATACAAACCAAAGAAAAAGATGGCCCCAGGAGAAGGAACATAACCCAGTCTTACAGGCTTGCAAGGAAAAATTCACTGAGCTAAGGTTCAATAACTGTGCCCATCTGTACATTCACTTTTAAAGTATTTGACCCTTGCAATTTTTTGCACATTCTTATAAATTATGGATGGATGGATGGATATGGATGAATGGATAGAAGGATCGATCCATCAATTGATTGATAGGTGGGTGGGTGGGTAGATAGATGGTGGACAAATGGGTGGATGATAGACAATGAAGCAGTCATCACTAAATGTAGAAGCAGGTCACCTGCCTCTTCTGCTCAGTAGCTGTGTAAACTTGGTCAAGTCCCTTTAGCTCTCTGAGTTTCAGTTTTCCTAATTTTAATAAAATTATAGTAATTACTGTCCCCACTGACTTTATAAGGTCTTTTTGAGGACCATGTTAAATAATCAAAAAAGCAAGGACTGGTATAGTTACATTTATCCATTGGCTTCATTTACTTTCTTATTACATTTGAAACTTGGACTAATGTGAACAAGCTTAGTTCAACATTTATGAACGATTCATTAGTACCATAACTCAAGTCACTGGGTGACATGAAAATTTACAGAAAAGAGTCAGCCCTAAGATAATAACAATACCTAACAATTTATGAGGTCATTTGAGGTGTCTGGCATTGTTCAAAATGCTTTGTTTGCAATCTCGTTTAATCCACAAACAACCCTCTGAGGTAGGTCCTATTATTGAACCCATTTTCCATGAACTAAGACAAGGCGAGACACAGCAACTGGTCTGGGCTTGTGCAGTTAGTAAGTGGCAGAGCAAGGCGCCAGCCGAGCTGTCTGCCTTTACAAGCTGGGAACCGTTACAAGCTCGAATTGGAGTCAAACACATCACAGGGGACTGGGAGCTCCAGACCTCACTGAGACTCACCAGCCTACTTTCTCATCTGTAAAATGAGCATGGCTGATATTTCCTGTTTTAAACAATCTTCAGGATTAGCTGAGATGACACACGAAACCTGATTAGTATTTCACCAGGAAAACAGTAAGAACTAAAAAACGTTCCAATTTGTTTTTGACACTTACCACTCTGGCTCTATTAAATTACAGAGCACCAGACAAACCTACAGGCATTCACAGCCACCAAGCCCAGGTGCCACCAAACAGCCTGTAAATGTGTACATGTGTGCTGTGTGCTTTTCTATGTGTGTATAAACATGTGCACATGTACCTGTGTGCTTCTGTATGTGCCTGTGTGCATAAGTGTGTCTTTATGCTTGTGTATGTGTGCATGTTGTGTGTGTGCATGTGCACATGTGTTGTGTGTGAGTCTGTTCATGCGTATGTATGTAGGTATTTGTGCATGTTGTGTGCAAGCATGTGCACACGTGTGCATCTGTATGTGCTTATTTGTGTGTGTGCATGTATGAGCCTGTGAATGTGTATAAGTATGCACACGCATGAATGTGTTTGTGCATTTGCACATGTGTGTGCACAGATATATGTGTGTGTGTGCATATGTGCAGTCTCACGCACTGTCCTTTGGCCAGACTGCCATCATTATTAGCTGATCAAGAAGGAACCTTGAAGCACAACCAAAAATGCTAATAAACTTGGGCAGCTGTGCTAGGAATTTAAATAAAATGTATTCTACATTCAGAGAACAGGTTAAAAGCCTGTGGAATCTCCAATGAAGGTCTAAGGAGGTGCTTTGTGAATCCTCCTCCAATTGATGCTTTGTCAAATGCACCCAGGTCTTCGGTGATTTTATTGAGGACTAAAACTGTCATAAATGAGTCGAGCTGCCTCCTCTTCCCCATTCTCTCAACAAGGACCAGCAGTCTCCCCACCAAGGCTAGAGAGCTGAGGTGCTCACCCTGCTGTCCCTCCTCCTGACAGATGTGGTACATAATGAGACCAAGGGAGACACTCCTGAACCCAGGTGGAAGCCGAGTAGTCCACTGGTGTGTTAGTCAGTGTTTTTGCTGCTGTGACTAAAAGACCCAACCAGAACAATTATAGAGAAGGGAAAGTTTATTTAGGGGCTTATGGTTTCTGAGGTCACAGACCACAATCAGCAGGCTCCATTCCTCAGGGCTCAGGTGAGGCAGGACAACACCACAGCAGAAGAGTGTGAGCTGGGTGTGGTGGCACACACCTGTAATCCCAGCACTTTGGGAGGCTGAAGCAGGAGGATCACGAGTTCAAAGCCAGCCTCAGCAAGGGCGAGGCGTTAAGCAACTCAGTGAGACCCTGTCTCTACATAAAACACAAAATAGGGCTGGGGAAGTGGCTCAGTGGTCGAGTGCCCCTGAGTTCAATCCTCGGTACCAAAAAAAGAAGAAGAAGAAGAGTGTGGTGGAGGGAAGCCGTCACCCTGCCCCTTCCTCCTCCATCTACACCCAGCAATGGAGGACGGAGTCCTTCCCATGACACGTCATTCTGACTCCTCATCCTTCTCCTTTTAGGGATCCCAGTGATGATGTTGGGCCACCTGGACAATTCAGGGAACTTTCCCCAGCATGAGGCCAGCTGAGCGGCAACCTCAGCTCCCCTCACCATGGCTGTGACTTACTCACAGTTTTTGAGGATCAGGATGAGGACGTTACTCCGGATAGCAATTCATCCACCTCCTTCACAGAGAAGAACTCTTCTTCCAGTGAAAACTGGTTGGGGGAAGTCTGACACATGGGGATCAAGTAACAGATCAGGTGTTGGCGTTGCTTTTCTCTGCTTCACAGAGACACATGGGACCACATCGCTGATGGACACCTGGGACAAACACTTCAGCAAAAGGAATGAATCCCTAACTGTAGACTTGAGGATGGCAGAGGTACAAGAGAGCAGATGCGTCTTCAGGGCTGTGTGCAGGGAGTCCAGAGCCTCTGCTGACTCCCCTGTCGTTGATTTGGTGATTCTCAACTTGGGTTCTGAGCATCAGGACACGTGGCATGTGTTCTGTGTGCCATGGAGCTCCAGAGCCAGGGTCAGTAGGTGTCATCCAAGGTCCTGAGGAATTAATGATGCAGCCTGTGGGGACACACGAAAGGCCACAAGGGGCTCTGCAGCGCCCTCCAGGGCCCACCCATCTGGGCAACTCCGCAGCAGCCACGTGAGGCCTGTGCTCTGTTTGAACCGCCTTCTCAACTCCTGACCTCCCACAGCCTTGACCATGGTGCTAAGACATTCGTGGAGAAACTTTGATTCAGCGTAGGCCTCAAAGGGGCCGAGTGTTGCCAGGGAGGGGCCAGCAATGGTGAGGGGCCATCTCAGCAGAGAGGTCCTCGGGGAGGCGGGCCAGCACTTACTGCTCCTGAGAGCAGCTCCCAGCACCCTGGACCCTAACTGGAGATCAGCATGCCCAGCCAGCCGGGCTGCTGTGAGATTAAGTCGAATGATTTCAGATGTGAAGCAAGCACCTCCTAGTTGGTATTCATTAAATGCTGACTTTCTCTGCCTCCAACAGTTACTCACAAATTATCAGCATTTGCTGAATCCTGACATACCAGAAAGTTACTCAGAACAAACCATTACAAACACTATGCTTGCTGGCTGAAACTTCCTTCCAATTTGAGCAATCTCAAATAAAAACCACTTAGGGACATGTGGATCTAACGGACGTACTTGTGATCCAGGTAGAGCCCCAGCACTGAGCCTAGTCCAACAGTATGGGTTTCTCTCTCACCAAAGGGGCCTCAGTAGAAAGGAAGTCAGGTTTCCTTTCCTGTAACCCACCACACACTGCAAAAATGACAGAAAATAAACTCCAAATACAGGGATGATAGGAAAGGCTCACATGCCCAAATAATAGATATCAGTAACAGAAACCAATTGCTACATCTGTGGAGGACACCCAGGGCCAGGGCATCTTTCTGAAAAGACAGAAGCAGGGGCAGACGTACCTCAACTAAAAATGAGAAAATCTTAAATAACCTGGGAAGAAGCAGATGGCGGAGAATGGAGGAAGGCAGGGCTGATGGTGGTGCTCTGGAGAAACAGTCGGCGTCTGAGCATCCCCCTGGAGAAGATCCTGGGACTGAGAGGATACAGGAGGAAAGCTGCTGTGGGCCTCTGAGATCTCCCCTATGAGAGGCTCCAGCCCTGCCCTAGATCAGGAGCCCACGCAGACACACAGAATTCCAGGCCCTCCCCTACGCCTGCCTCTGGCTATTCGTATCTAAATAGCAGGTCCAGATAGAATGGCCCTGTTCAGAGCTGAGCCGTACTCTACAGTTCAAGTTCTTACATGATGTGGCTCAAGCAATAAGTGGACATATCAAGGAAAAGACCGTCACAGAACATGTCTTTGAAGAATTGCTCCAAAAGGCAGGAAAAATATCACCATGATAAAGTCTTCTAAATATTCTCAATAAATTTAAAAGAAAATGGACTATACAAGTAACAGCTCTCAAAAGAACTATTTAGGGATAAAGAGAGAACATTACACAATAAAGGTAAAGTTAAATAACAGTAGAGGCTGAAATTGAAGATAAAACAAAACTGTTAGGAAGTGAAAACTGGATGAAAGTGGCAAGAATTTGAGCCAACAGTGCCAAGGACACGGGAGGATGCAGGCAGGACCATACGGAGAAGCTGATGGGGGTGGAATTCAGCTGGCTCCAACAGACACGCTCATTTCTCTCATTCTTTTAGCCATTTTTCCCAAAGTCCTTTGAGTAACTGGCTTCTGACTCTGGGAAGACACAGGGCTCCGACCCTGGACTTCAGCCATAGCAAAGCCACCAGATCCCAGGAAGTTGGATCGTGGCAATACAAGACAGGCTCAGAGCAAAGAAATAAGCAGAGACACATCAGCCTCATCAAAGAGATTGAATCAGAGAAAGGAGAAGTTGGGGGCAAGGAGGCTTGCCGGAGAGGGGACATGGAAGAGAAAATAAATCCAATCAGAGCCCTGATGGAAAGCAAGTGCAGTGGCCACACCTGCAATTGCAGTTACTCAGGAGGTAGAGGCAGGAGGATCAAAAGTTTGAGGCCAGCCTCAGCAACTTGGGGAGACTCTGTCTTAAAATAAATGGGCCATGCATGTAGCTCAGTGGTAGAGCACCCTGCCTCTGGGTTCAACCTCCAGTGCCTGGTAGAAAAAAATAAAAATCCTGATAGAAGGAACACTTTCCTAAGGGAAAGGAAGTCCTGATCCCCAAATCCAGTGGAGGAATGATACAGGGCTGTCAACAGCAAGATACATCCAGAAGAAATGACTGAATTTCAAGTATTTTTTAAAAAAAATACCATTAAGCAGAAAAAGGAAATCAACTAACAAAGGGGAACTCCTGGCTGGCAAGAGATTTCACACCAGGCTCAGCCCTGGAAGCCACAGGACAACCCAGCCACACCCACCTTGGGCTTCAAGCAGAGGTGCAGCCTGGGAAGCCTCCTTACAGGGTGGAGTCCCTGGGCCCACAGGGGCAGTTCCATGGCCCTGGAATTGGATGCCTGGCCAGGAATGTGCACTTAAACAAGTCTCAGAAAACAAGTGTTTGAAAAATCACACTTTGAGAAACACTGGTACCAGCATTCTAGGGAGGGAGGATGGCATTCCAGCCAGATGCTTTGCACCTGTAGGGAACAGCATGGCAGCTGAGCCTGGTGGGGAGGAGCAAAGCTAAGGCAATCTGGGGAGGCGAACAGAAGCCAGGAATGGGAACACGTGCCCGGAAGCTCGGGTATTTAAATACATGATCCAGGGAGATCAGGAGTTATGGGGTGAAGCTGAAAGCAAGTGTTGGGTATTTAAAAAATAAACAATATTAAAAATGTAATCAAAAAAATCCAGAGACAGGGAGAGAAGGAGAAAGGCTGCATATCCCCCCCACCTTTCCCAAGCTGAGGGGAATCAATACTATTCGGAGTTGAGCAATCAAGAAATAGAAATGCAACCAATTTTTTAAAGTTATAAAAGCGACCACTAGGAAAACTAAAAGAGCTTCAGTTTTTCCAAATACTGGGAAGGCTCACTCTTTTCTCTCTCACATTGTTTGCTCTCTTCCACACACATGTACACACACCAGATTGTGTGCACAAAAGCTAGAAAGCAAAGGAGATGCACATGAAAAATGCACAGAAACAATAACAAAAAAAATCATGCATGATGATTTTTTAAATTACATAGGAAAGAATAAAGAATATGTACAATTTCAATTAACATTTTATAGACAATAATAAACAAGTTGGACACATTTATCTATGAAAATATTTTTATAAAACAATAAAATTTGACCACTTGCTGGATGTGAAAGACATCTTTAATAAAGTACCCAGAAAGATGGAAGTAAAAGAATGCCAAAAAAACAAAAAATGTCAGTGGTCAGCAAGGCCATTGGAAGGTCAGAAGCCTGTAGGCTGAGCTCCAGCTGCCTGCACCTCCTCAGGATGCTTCCTGAGGCTCCACAGGGCCTCCCTGCCTTCCCTCTGCATCTCCCTCCACCAGCGGTCCAGTGTTGTGTTGGCTGGAGTTCTGCTCTCTGCCTGTCACTCACATAGGAACTTCGGCCTGGAGAGGGCAGATGTTTTCCTCTGCTCGTGCCTATTGCTTAGCACAGCCCATGGCTGACTGCAGGACATCGTGCTTCCAAAAATGAATGAAGAATAGATACAATGTTAATCACCATCTTATAAAAGAGCAGACACTGGAAATCTATTAATCTATTAATGTAATTCATGTACCAATATATAAAAGAGAAAATATGATGTCAAAATGAAAGTTTATAAAATCTAAAATTCTTTTCTGATTAAAAAAAACTTTAAGGAATGGACTATATTTGTTTTTAAATTGCACACAGTTGTGCACACACACACACACACACACACACACACCCATCAAAAGCCATCTGATACTTACTAGTGATGCTAGGAGGTATAGCCAACAAATAAATAAAAATTAAGAGAAGCCTTCCCACTACCATTCATCTGGTTTTAAATTACTAATTAAGGCAATTATTCAATACAAAAAGTGACCAGTCGCAAGCCCTTCCATCTTTCTAGAGGAGGATAGACATGTGTTAAAAATTTTTAAGTAATTATTCAAATAACAGAAATAGAATGTTTACAAACCAACTGAGCAGAGAAAATGAGAAATCAAACATAAGGCAAGAAATGAGATATAAAAAGTCAAAAGAAATTGCAATTGTGATTTACCATTATTTATTTATTACCACTTACTACTACTATTCATTATAAATTATGAAAATAAAATATTTACAACTGAGCAATAAAAATGCATATCTTACAGGATATAGCCAAAACAACACTTAGGGAAAAGTGGAACTGTGAATGTGTAAGAAGAAAAACATCCAAGAAAATAAAATCCAAACAGCGTGCTCAGGCAGGTGGACAGGAACCAGAGAGTGACTGGAGGCGGGCCAGCGGGCACGCGGGTGGGTAGAATACGGCGCGTCTCGGGGCACCAGGCCTGCTAGACGTGGTGAAATATCCGTGAGCTTGTTGTCTATGACGTTGCTATTCGAAACTCAATAGCCTGCCTCCAAGGAAGCAGATCAGCAGCATGCAGGCCGGGGACTTGCCATTCACAAGAGCAAGGAAGCAGGCCAGACTCAGGTTCGAGAAACTGAGAAACAGGCGAAACAGCAGAAAAACAGTAGCTCAGCTGTGGGCACAGGAGGGGGTAAGCACAGGACACACGCTGGCTGTGAGACTGCAGCCAGCCCCAAAACTAATGATCAAACAATCAAACTTGCTTAGAATGGGACAAAATTATTTTAAAATGTTCACATGGAAAGATGATCAAGAAAGGCTTTTGAGAAATCTCTGTTAACAGAGCACGTGATGAATCCACACGGCTGAACCGCAGTTGGGTGCACCACGTGATGTGCTGGACTTCCCAGAACTCTACACTCGAAAACGAAAAACTCCATTTTCAACATAGTAACTTAAAAAGTAATTTTTTAAAAAGGGCAACACCATGCAGACATGGGAATGTGTAACAGTAGAGTCCATTAAGAGCCAGGCGAGAGGGGCTGGGATTGTAGCTCAGCGGTAGAGCGCTCGCCTCGCATGCATGAGGCCCTGAGGCCCTGGGTTCGATCCTCAGCACCACATACAAAGCAATAAAATAAAGACATTGTGTCCATCCATAACTAAAAAAATATTTAAAAAAAAAAAAGAGCCAAGCGAGAATTGTCATGCTCCATGGTAGCCACGCGGAACCGCGGGGAAAGGGTAGGTGACCCGAGAGGACAGCGGGCAGCTCCCATCCCTGCGGGAGCGTCCCAGCAAAAGCAATAGTTTTCCCAGCACTGAGAACGGCTGAAATGATTTCACTGTGTAATGAAATAAAGGAGAAAACTGAGGACTCTGGCTGGACATCTGTAAATTCTGTAAAGCCGAGTCCCAAACACTGAATTAGGAAGGACATCCAGGGAAGCGCCACAGCTATGACAGGCCAGGACCCCGGGGTGGGAGGTGCCCTCTTCACTAAAGCCTGATGAACCAGAGGGAGTGGCCAAGGGGTCAACAGGCTGTCCAGGCAGGAAAACAACACCCTCTGGGAAGTCACCCTGTGTGAAATCCAGGCCTTCAAGGACAGCGCGCAGGCCCATGCCCGCCTCCCGCTCACCAGGCAGCTTCTCCAGAGCACGGAGGCCTGCAGAGAGGCACGGCCTGGCCGGCCACTAGGCTGGGCACATGGAGGAGGGCACAGGGAGGCCTTCCCCAAGAGGGAGAGAGCACATAGGCACTGACCTGCAGCGCCACCTAGGACACAGTCACCAAAGGCCAGAATTCCTCTCTCTCACCTCTCTCTGACACACACACCTACAAAAACACACACAACTACACACACCTACACAAACCTGCACACAGACACACCCCCACACACCTAGATACACACATATACCTCTACACACCTACACACACACCTACACACAATAGAGACACATCTACACCTACACCTGTACACACCTACCCACAAACACCCACACACGTACCTACACACACGCCTACATACACCCCTACACACATTCACCTATACACACCCACACATACTCTACCCACACACATGCCTATACACACGCCTACACACACTCCTACTCAAACCTATACACACACCTAGACACACTCATATACACACCTACACACACCCACACATCTAGACACACTCTTACACACACCTACACACACACACATACACACACACACACACACAAGTGTTTACTCCAGAGAAGGCTCTCCCTGGGCGAAGTCCTGGTGGTCACTCTTCAGTGCTACCCTGGTTCTCCAGGATGGCGAGGCACAGAGGCCTCAGATGGGCCGCGGCCCGGGGAGGGCAGGAGGCCCTCCAGCAAGCCTCCCTCCCCTCCGTGCCCACTTCCCTGAGCCGAGCTGGACTTGCCTTCCTTCTGTTCATAGTAACGGGAACTGGAAACAACTCCAACACTCCTTCGTGGAGGATAAGTTAAATAAATTAGCTTCTGGAATATTAAGTAGGATTAATTTTCAGCAGGTCAATTTTATGTACAAAATCTCCAGTAAAATGAAAGAAAACTCCAAGGACTGTTAGAAACCCAGGTGCGATAGTGGGTCAAGTGCTGCTCCTCCAGTGTGCATGGGAAAAGGGTACACGGGCCAGGCATGGTCAACCTCGGGGGACAAGTGGCCCCTGGGAACCGGCTGGTGGTGGGGCAGGGGAGGTGCTGAGCACTTAATCTAGTGTACTTTGTACTCTTTTATTTTTAATAATGAGCATGTCTTTCTTTTATACTTTTTTTAAAAAGGCTAATTTTGAAATCAAGAATAAACACTTCCTGGATACCTCCCCAGGATATGAGTCTGTTCCAGGGGTGCACACCCAGACCAGCAGTGCTGGCGGCCTGTAACAATGCGCTTCCTAGAAAGAGGAAAATATGACTTCAAGACGGGCTGTTTTCCTCGTAAACAAGGCCAGCCAGCAGAGCGCGGCTCCTGGTGTGATATCTGAACGTCCTTCCCGCTGGCATCTTTTTTCCTGGCTATTATACAGAAGGGGTCTTAGGAAATCCTGCCCCACCAAGGGCTGTGGCTGGCAGTGCCTCTGTTTTTACAGGACTCTTTAGCATGAACTACCCCAGATCCCAGGAACAGGGGTGCGGGCCCTTTTCTACACCAGGCACGAGTACTTCCCGTCCCACCCAGAGCACTCAAACACGCGGGAGGCACTCTAAGGCCAAGAAACCAATGTCCCCTGAATGTGGGTCCCACGTTGCTGAAAGTGAACAGGACAGAATTACAAGGGATACTGCCATGTGCCCAGCCACCCTTCACCCACCTGGAAGATTTTGAAAAGCTTTACACTTCAGGCTAAGCACCCAAAGCAATCTACTGTGGCATTTTTACAAAAGAAATCAGAATTTCCTCACTTGGGCTGGCAAGAGCGGGAGCTGTATTCCTTACCCGTCCCTTACCCAAACATCAGTGGCGTGGTCACCTGCCTATTTGCGAGTTTCCATTACGGGTAATTAAAAAACAAAAGCCACTTCAGTTAGGGAAGACATACAACTCTTATCAGAGGACTGTGGATGTTCTTCTGAACAGTGAACAGACACGGAGATTAAATTTCAGAGAGAGATTTATTTTGTGCTATTGTCCCGTTATTCACCAGAGGATTGAGCAATGCGGGTAATCTGATCAGAATAATGCATAGGGACATATTTCAGAAAACCAATAATTGTGGCGGCACTGAGCTCTGCAAGGTGCCAAAATAAAGTCCAGAATCACTCTCTCCCTCTTCCCCCAATTCCTTAATCATGACTTGGTACCGCGCCACAGTGCCGTTGGTAACAGCAGAAGCGGATACAAATCACTATGGCAGTTCCAGGGATTTGTTGTAGTTTGAGGTCCAAAGCACTTCTCTGGACCCAAAATCCAAATGGTATTTTATAGATAAACCCTAGCAAGGTTTTACAGCTTTTATATCCCAAGGATTCTCTACCCTGGGCTAGGTCCCGCCAGTTGTTTTTTTATTATGTTAAGTGAAACAATGGAAAAATCACCAAAACTGGCTATATTTAAATTCTGCTTGCTTCTTTAACCTTTTGACTTACCTACATAAAAGGTAATCTTTCAAGAACAAGTCCCAAGCAGAATCACTGCCAATTTGCTTCCCCCAAATCCTTATGGAATAAACAGAATCTGTAACAAGATCCCTTTAACCATTTTTTATTCTGCTCGTATTCGCAATGATTTTATAACGGACGGCTGGGTTGCCTCTCTCACATTATCACAATCAGTGCATCCTGGGATTGAAAGCCATTTAGGGCCCAAGCCTTAAACAAACTCCCCACAGCAGTATGATGAACATTGTGCATTGTTTCCTTCTATTGTCACCAGCTTTATTGGTTCAGTCAAGAAGCCCAGGAGTTGGGTCCTCATTTCTATGCAGAGGAGAGACCAGCTTACCAACATGCAAGGTAGCGTCAACCAAGATTGCACGGGGGCAGGGAAGGGAAGCATGAGCCCTTGATGGCCGCCTCCCCGTTCCATCATGAAACGGTCACACCAGAGACCTCTTCAGAGACCTTGCTGGAAACGGTCACACCAGAGACCTCTTCAGAGACCTTGCTGGAGATATTTCCTTCACAAACACGGACTAGTGTCTAAATCGCTCAAGAACAAATACATTGAGTTGCTGAAAAATTGCATTAAGAAGAGCAAAGCAGTCTAACAAGTGCCCAAGAAGTCTCCTGGTGGTGGAAGTTGCCGGCCACTCTTGGGAAGTCTGCCCAGCTGGCTGTGCAGAGATGGGCCAGGGAAAGTGCTGCTTCTCCCACCTCCGGTACATGGCCCCCAGCAGGCAGGGTGCTCCCTAGTCCACAGCACTCAACAGGGTGAAGGCAGGGGATTCGGCCCTGCTTGACAAGGAGTTCCACGGCCAGGTCAAAGATAGCGGCTGCCCTGCAGGGACCAGCTACTAGAGGTGACCAGTCACTCTTTTTGTTGTTATCCAAAGATGACTGGTGTTGGAATCAGGTGAACCTGAGTTTGGACAATAAGACCAGAGAAGATTTGAATAAGCATGTAGTGCTGCCGCCTTGGTCTTCTGTGCTAGCCTTAAAGTCTTCCATTGGTGAACAGTTAGCAGAAGGGAAAAGCCCACACCAGGAGCCGGTGCTGATCTTTACAGTTTATCCATGAAAAGGAGAAAGGGGAGGTTCCGGGGAAGATTAGAGCCTCGAGAGCTGCTGTGGTTGGGGTCAATCCAGGTGTGCCCGCCTTCTCTGTGAACCAGGTGAACACTCTCATCATCCTCATTTTAGGTGACAAAATTGAAGCTCTGCAAAAATACCGGCTATGCTTCTGTTAAAACCAGGTATGAGGCAAGGGTGTCTATCGTCACTGTGATGCTTAACATTGAGAGGCTGTCTGGACATAGTGAAGCATAGAAAAGAACCACCGTAAATGACAAAATCGTTGTCTGCAAGTTATCTAACCACACCCGTGGAGGCCGTCAGGATCAGAAGGAGCACTGAGGAGCCAGGACAATGAAAGACCAAAAGAATCCGGCTTATTAGTGGATGTAATGGGGGAAGATCACCTTCATAAGGACAAACAAGGACATAAAACACAAGCACAAATTGTAACAAGGATTGTACAAAACTTGCAACAGGAAAACCACAAGTATTTCCTGAGCACATTGAAAATGTTTATAGAAATATGCTCTTGTCATCCATGGAAAGACCGAATACAGAAAAATGAGTAGTTTTCCCGAATAATTTAAGAGACCAGGGGAAGCACAGTCATCATCCTGGTGGGTACTGTTATGGCCTCTAACAGAGTCATTCTGAAATTTATACCAAAATAAACAACAAAGAAGGGGGACACAAGAGCTATTGGGGGGACTTTCCCTGTCAAGACGTCCCATTTAACTAACAACTTTTCCAATTTAAAGAGAGAATCACAGACCACAGAAAGGGATGTAGATACAAATAGTCATATTTAATAAATAGTGTTAAGAAAAATACCTGCCTGTGAATAATGACATTGGTTATTGACAGGTGATATAACGAAATTCATCCCAGATGATGAAGACAATCCAATAAGTAAATAAAAAATAAGTGTGTACGTTTTTAAAAATAAGACTTTTAAAACAGTGAGACCCTGTCTCTAAATAAAACACAAAATAGGGCTGGGGATGTGGCTCAGTGTTTGAGTGCCCCTGAGTTCAATCCCCAGTACCAAAAAAAAAAAGAGAGATAGAGAGAGACTTTAAAAAATATCTTTAGGTTATAAATTCCATCAGAGGAAATAAGACCTATTTTATCACCCCAATGCATTTGTAGAATGAATGTGAAAACCCCAAAACAATGAAAAGAATCACAAAGAAAATATGAATTAACGTGTTGATTTAAAATGTCTTTAGAAATAACAGGAAACTAAGTCTGCAGAAGATTGCAAATAACACAACCAAAGATCAATATTTTTAACACACAGGGATATTATCAGTAAGACAAAGACTACTGGAGAAAGGTGAAGAGCACTTCTCGTGTGGTTCAGGAGAGTTGTTCAGCTGCGGGCAGAGGCACAACCAGGACTGTCGTGCTGGAGTGGACGACCAGCCCTCCTCTGCAGGGTCAGGACTTCCCCTGCCTCCCAGACGCAGGAGCATGGGTCTGAATGTGTTTCAACACTCTGACACCATGGCTGGGGATACTGCGCCTTCCCGAGGTGCCCTGGCCAAGCAGGCCTGCAGGCCTGAGCTGAGCTGAGCTTCGGCACAACTAGCTTTACAAAAAGCCACTATACCAGGCTGCCTGGCTCACATCAGTGAAACGCGTCCTTGTGCTTTTCCGAGAGTTCATCTATTTATCTTGTGTATAAATAAAAAATTGTTATGAAGAAAGCATGATAAAATCTACTGTATTATCAATTTTGTGGATTAGCTTCCAAGAAAAAAACTCTTCTATCTCAAAATCCTCCAGAACACACACACACACACACACACACACACACACACACACACACACATCCCTGAAGGGGGCTAAACACATAATCTAGCTCTTCAGATCCCTGACGGCCTTGCAGGGGTGCTCGTTACCTTTACCATCCAGCATTAGGAGGGAGGACGGAACCACAGAAGGGCTGAGGGGAAGCCGGGGAAGGAAGGAGTCAGACAACAAAAACAAATTATGTTGTCCCATTACAGACAGCTGGGGAGGCACAGAAATACATAGCACAAACGCAACAGTGTATGAGAATGCAAAACTGAAGTGCTTTCCTTTAAAAAGAGGAAATAATATAATGCCAATTGCGGAGGAAGCCGTGTTCTAAATTTTTGGTTTGTTATTCCTGGTTGCTAAAAGAATAGAAACTCTATTTAAAAATTGGAAAACAGAATTCTTATTGCTTTGGCTGAATGTTAACTGAATATGATTCTCTCATCACTCTCCAAATCCTGTTGAAATAACTGAAGAAGCATATTTTTAACTATTACAATAGTGAGAGAAGTACTGTCAATAGATCCAAACCAAAAAAAAGTGCCCTAAAAAATACAGAGCATATAAAAATTGATCAGTGGTACATTCCAAGAAACTAAGGTAGAAGCAATTCTACATGAATAAATAAAGGGTCTTCAGGAGCACACGTTTTCCCAGCAGAACCTCAAATACTCCAAGATCAGAGGAGTAAAAAAGTTCAGGTTATATATAAATGGTCAACCCCAGAAATAACTCAAAGGTTACTGTCCAGAGTTGGCCCAGGAGCCACATCTCCCTGCACTCACTTCCTTGAGCAGACGCCTCCCTCATCCCATCTGGGCAGCCTGTGACTCATGCTAAACAATAGGAAGCAGGACAAAGTCTAGCTCCCCTGATGAAGAGATCGCCTAGAGGGACCATGGGAGGAGAAGCCACCCGCAGAGGAAGAGGCCTTGAGATTGCAGGAGAGAATCCTAACCATCCCAAGCCCAGCCCTGCCAAGCCCTGGGCACACAAGTAATCCAGCCCCCCTGAGGCCCCAGATAACTGCAGACTAGTCCACAGCCCAGCAAGCAGAGCTTCCCAGCTGAGCCCAGCACCCTCAGGATCATGGGACAGGGAACGTGGCTCTCCTCAGTGGGATTCTGATGAGGAGATCCTCAAAGTGGGGTCTATGGCCAGCCATACTGAGAGTTGCCCCCAGGGAACTGAGAGTGAGGGTTGCCAGCCCCTAGCTGCTCACATTCCCTGAGGAAGCCTCACAGGCCAGGCCACACCACAGCCCTGCCTGTCATCAGAGGCTGGGGTCAGAATTGGCATTCACTCCCAAGGTGGCCCAGGGCCAGCATCAATACCATCTGACTGACGGCCTCCCTCCTGAAAGGAGTAACAAAGGCTCTTCGCGCAGCGGAGGAAAGAGGCATGGGAGAAGCCAGCAATCACAGAAGGTGGGGATGAGAACGTGGAAACAGAAAACACACTGCCCAAGGGGCAGCGATGTGCTCAGAAAACACGAGAAGAGAACGATGGAGTGATTTTAAAGGTTCTAATAAAATTTATGAATATAAAAATAAGATTCCCAGGACGAAAACTTCAAAATAAAAAGAAAAAAAGAAGGCAAAGTTGAACATCAGATTAGGAAAGAGGAAAACCAGGAAAGTCTCCTGAACTCAACCCGAAAGGACAAAGGCCATAAGTGTGAGAGAATTTTAAAGATGAGTTCCAAGCTGATCCGGGGAAACAAGGTCCTGGAAGGGGACAGGCCACGAGCTCAGGAAGGACTTCTCCCTGGTGGAAATGGCTTGAGCTTGTTTTACGTTGTCTTTTCTTATTGAAAGCGTTTGTCCTGGGCTGCACAGGAAGAATGAGGACTTGGTCCCACATGCACCCCAAAACCGTCCAGAGAGGAAAGGGCAGACCACCTGCGAGGAGCTCCGCCCGGGGGCCTCCCATATCTGCTCTGCAAAACTGAGTCCTGGGTGATGGTGGAACAGGACAAGGACAGCTTGCTTCTAGAAATTTATTCATAGCCCAATTACTAGTCACCTGCAAGGCAAAATAAGGCTATTTCCAGGCATTAGTGGCTCCGAAAGTTCATCAGCTGTTCCAAAGAGTAACAGTGGCACATTTTGGAAAACAAATCCAATAAAGAAAATAATGATGAATATAAGAAATAATAATGAGAAAACATAGCCAAAACATATGATTTTTAACAAGTAGAATTGTTCATATAACAGTTGGTATGATTTTTAAAAGGTGTAAGTGTTATTCAAATAATGAAAATATAGAACTGAAACTATTCTATCAATAAAGTACAGAAGATGGAGGACGAGAGATCATGAGTGTGTCTTTTTACATTTGGGAAAGATAGTACTTCATATTAAGAAAAACACAGCCAGGCATGGTGGCCCACGCCTGTAATCCCAGCCGCTAGGGAAGCTAAAGCAGGAGGATCACAAGTTCAAAGCCAGCCTCAGCAACCTAGTGAGGACCTAAGCAACTTAGTGAGATCCTCTCTCTAAATAAAGTATAATAAAGGGCTGAGGATGTAGTTCAGTGGTTAAGCATTCCTGGGTTCAATCCACAGTACCAAATAAATAAATAAATAGATAAAAATTGAGACAAAAAGGATATTTAAGATAAGAAATTATATTTTATATAAAAGGCCTTGATTAATAGTATAAGTGCATACTGATCATTGTAACATCAAAATACATAAAACAAAGTACATAAAACAGAGTAATAGTATATCGTATAGTGAAGTATTTCATAAAAGACAATATATTTTTAAAAAACAAGCAGAAGGAACTTGTCCATAGTCATGGGGTGAGATTTCAAGGTGCTCTTAAAGACGACAAAGTAAGACACATTAGGGCACCACGTGACTGATGGGAAGGTACAGGGAGCTTTGTCCACAGCAAATGGAGAATCTGTGTGTTCTTCCAACACTTGTGAAATATTTATTTGAAAACATGCCCATGTTTTTAGTGCATAAAGAAAACTCAGGAGATTCTGCAAAACTAGAAAGCACACAGACCACATTTCACAAACCCACAGCAGTGAAACTAGAAATGAACAACCAAAGGCTGGCCCCAAAATGTCAACCTACTCAAAAATGTGGGACAGAACCTTTAAATAACTTATGAATGCAAGAGAAAATAAAAACTGAAATTAAAAATGCTTAATAATGAGAGAATTCCATGTTAAAACCCATGGGCATGGGCCAAGCATTCCTCAGAGGAAAATTTTGAGCTTTGAATGCGCTTCCAGAAAATAAGAAAAAGACAAAGTAAATTAAGCATTCAATCCAAGAAGTTTGAAAAATAACTCAAAAAAATCTCAAGTATAAAGAAGTAATTAATACTGTCAAGAACAGAGGCTCATATTTCTTGTATCCATATCAGGTTTTTGGACCATCCTTCCACTGAGAACTAGAAGTAATGATAACTTTTAATAACTATAGTGCCCTTTAACGTATGAAAAAGTCACCTACACTGTAAGCAAATGCCAATGCAGACTCGGAGGAAAGCCAGATCTTAGAGAGGAAAGTCGAATCCCAGACCTCCAGAATTGCTTTAACCTAAGAAGTTTGATGATTTGGGGTTCAAGGTTAAAAGGGACAGAGTCAGGGCCCATCTATGGGGGGCCAGTAACTGAAAACCAACTTAGTAAATTCAAATACCAACAATGCCCTGTGACCTAGGACCTAGAGACTCCACCCTTAGGTATACACCCTGGAGCAACTCCAGCAACCAAACACCAGGAAAAGGAACAATGGGTACAGCTGTGCTATATATAGTAACAAAAAAAGTGAAGTCCGCAAATGTCCATCAGGGAGAACAAATAAGTTGGAATTCTGACAGCAAAGGAGTTCTTTGTCTGGAGACTGAGCCCCCGCACAGCTGCACCCCCAACGGGGCTGCAGTCCACACGCGTGGCTGAGTGGAAGAGGGAAGGACAAAAGCAAGCACTGGGGGGAGAGGGACAAAGGTTCAACCTATCAAAATCAGGAACAACTTCACAGTGGTGTCTAGACACAGACAAGGACAAGGGAAAGTCAGAGAAGCGCTTGCCTGTGGAGGGAGGGAGGCTGAGATCTGGAGGAGGGCCTCGAGCTCAGTGCTGGCCAGTGCTGGTGAGCCCTGCCGAGCACACCTGTGCTCCGGTGCGAGCGTGAATGTGAGTGCGGCTGTGTGCATCTGGGTGTGTCTGTTCTCACTTCTCTGTGTGTGATTTTCACAGCATAAAAAGGGAAAGTTAAGAAGTAATTGAGAAAGTATAAAAGAAGCCGGCACCGAAAGATGTGGGCACCAGAGAAGAAAGTGTTCCCAGTGAAGCTCACTAATGGCTGAGCCAAAACAAAAGGAGGCAGAGAAGCCCAGAAATTGTGAAATCACAGACAGCATCCGCAGTGCTCACCCCTGAAAACAACAAAATGTGCCACTTTGCACCCATGAGTTTTACATTTTAAACACAGGGTCTGCGTTCACTGCCTTTGGAGCCTTGGTTCTCTTCCAGGGAGAGCTGTGTGTGGTTCGCTTACCTCCGTTTCTGGTGCTACAGAAGCATAGTGTGTCATTTCCTCCTCCGTGCTTTAGTTTAGCTGCCTCCCACAAATTCTGAAACTCTAAGTTTTCCTTATTATAATTTTAGAAATTCGGCAATTTGATTTACTTCCCTTTTGACCCAGGAGTTGTTTAATAGATGGTTTTCCTTTCCCAGGTAGAAGAGCATGTTTGTCTATTTTCCCATTAATTCCTAGTTTTATCACACTTAGTGAGGGTGGTTTGCATTACTCGTGTTGTTTATTTTCTTATTAATTCCTCATTTCACTGTATTTAATCAGTGAGGGTAGTTTGTATTACTTACAATTTTGGAATTTATTGAGGTTTTCTTTATGGCTTAATATATGGCCATTTTCTGTGAATGTGTACTTGAAAAGAGGCTGTGCTCTCTGTTTTTCTGTATTAGACAGCGTTTCATTGCTGTGACCAAAATAGCCAACAAAAACAGCTCAGAAGAGGAACATTTTATTTGGGCTCAGTTTCAGAGTTCTCAGTCCACGGTCCGCCAGCTACACTCCTCTGGGCTTGGGTGGAAAGTGGCTGAGCTCATGGTGGCCAGCAAGCAGAGGGAGAAAGAGGATCCAGGGACAATATACACCCCAAGGTACACCCCGCCAAACAACAGGCCCTGCCACTCCCTGTCCAGCACCTGGGGCACATGGTGGCGAGAGGTGGGCTTCAAAGGGCGTGGGCCGTCCAGTCCTGTGGTGTGTGGTTGCAACCCACATGGCCTCTCAGCGCTCTTGTCACCATGAGCTAAGCTGCCTTCCTCCACTGTGCCTTCCACCATGACGTCCTGCCTCCTCTTGGGCCCAGAGCAGTGGAGTCGGCCGACCATGGACTGAGACCTCTGAAACTGTGAACCCAAAATAAACTTTCCTCCCAAAGGTGTTCTTGCTGGGGCATTTTGGTCACAGTGATGAAAGACTGACTACCACAGAGGAGTAAAGAATTTGAAATACTGTGTCTAAGAAACCTGTCCTCTTTTCTGCTTCATCCAGATCCCCCACCTCCTGGAGACGGCGGACCAGGGTCTCCATCCGTCTAGCCTGGGAGGGTAAATTGCTTGGCCGTGCCTGCTTGTCTGCTTCTTCTCTTCCACTATCTCTGTTTATTCCTTCCTCCCCTCTGATTTCTGTTAGGGAAGGGTTGCTTCTGATAATCTAATGTATGGATATTAATAACTTTCATATCTTCATTGGAAATTGGTCACAATTTCCACTGTGTGATATTATAAAATGGTATTGTAGTAATATAGTATTATAAAATGCCCTCTTTTTCCTTCATTTAATACTTATGGATTTGAATCCAACCTTTTCTATTATAAAAATAACAATAGCTGCTTTCTTTCTGCTGGCGTTTGTGTCTTTGCCCAGCCTCTTACCTACTCTCCTCAATTACTCTGCATCAGGCATAGCTCTTGGACACAGCTTTGAGTTTGATTTGCTTCAGTGGGCAATCACACATCATTTTTTAAAATGTGGAAGGTCCTGGATTCAATCACTACCCCTGAAAAAAAAAAGTAAAATAAAATAAAAGAGTCAAACTCTTTTATATTTGTTGATATGAATAAATTGGTTTTACATCTGTTCCTTCATATGGTTTCAAGTAATGTTAGACACTCATGCTTTCATGCATGTAGGCAGGTGTGCATGTATGCTACCATACAGACACATGCCTATCTACAGTTCTACTAAGGGGTCCTTTTTTTTTTTCTTATTCCGTCATTTATTTTTGGTATTCAGGAAGGCTTAGATTTTTCTTCTAGTGTTTCCTTTATTACTAGTATCTTTTCTGATAGCCCTAGTCTCCTCTTTCATTAGACTCACCAGCAATCTCAATCTAGATTTTGCAAAAGAATTAGGCACTCAGTCATCAATAAAATAAATAAATAAATAACTTTTCTGAAGCATCTAAGCTGGTCCATGGCTAGTACCATCCTCCAGAGAGGGGAGAAAATCACATCATTTTCCTTGTGGCTGAATTTCTTTCAGTATCCTGGCTGCGAATGGTCCTGTGTCATGAAAGCAGACATAAACTAGTGGCTTTGCCCCTTTCTTGACCCTTGTCCCCACCATGGAATCATCAGACACTTGTTTGGGTGCTCGTGTTTGCATTCCTAACAGACTCAAGAGTCTCCTACTTGACTTACCCGCTGCACCGGTGTTACTCAGCTCTCAGCTGATACCCATGGGGCAGTCTGGTTCCTTCTTACTCTCTCTCCTGGCACTTGTCTTACACCATCTTTACTGCGTCAGAGCATACGACACGGTACACGGTACCAGAAGAAGAGGTACTCTTCTTCTGAGAAGAGGTATTCCCGTCTGTACTCTGACTTCTGCAGTGCAATAGGCCCAACGACTTCAACTCCTCCTGCCGCAGCTTCTCTTATCGCAGATGATTGTCTCGAGTTCATTCTCTGGGTAATCCCTGGGAACATTTGCCCTGGAGCCCGGGAATGTTCATTGCATTTGTACACGAACTTGGTATTTGAAGGAAAGCAGGCCTGGATATGCAACCAGTCACCTTCACTTTTCTTGGTAAGTTTAAAACGGTGCTTTTGTGCATAAGACGTTCCTGTTGAAAAGATTGACGCTGGTCTCATTTTCTTTCCCTTCTAAGTTATTTACACATTTCGCCTGCATTCTCAAAAGCTGTTTTCCTTGTCTTTGAAGTCCACTGCCTGTACTAGGATACATCTAGGGGTTTTCATTCTGGGTCAGTTTGCTCGTGTAGCCAGTGTCCTTTTCAATATGTAAAGACTTCTTTTATCTCAGGAAGTTTTATTAAATCAGAATTTGCATTTTGTTTTGTTCTCTTGATTTAGCTTTATCTTTGGAGACTCCGGTTAAGTGTATTTTGGATCTCCTTTGTTTAGTTTCTGTATTTATCATTTCCTTTTCGATATTTTATCCATTTCACTTTCTACTCTGTCTTCTTCACATTTTTCTGCTTTTCCACCCTCCGTTCCCTCTCTGGGCCTCCAGGTCCATGTTTGTTATTGCATGTCTTTCAATTATGTCTTCATTGCTGAGACTTTTCATTTTCCCTCCTAAATCCTTCCTGAGATCTCTCATTTCTTATCTTCTATCTCCTCTTTGTTCTTCTGTCTCGCTTCTCAGATCTAGTAATTCCATTTAATGCCGTTCTCTCAAGTTTCCAGTCATTATCTTAATTAAGCTTAGCTAATCATGAACAGTGTTAAGACTGTGCCTGTGATCATATTTTTCTGGCATGTCACCATGGTGTGTCATAATACTATTGAGCGTATTTTCATGTCTCTTGTAAGAGAGTAATCACGCCCTTTTTAGGTTGCCTATGGCTATACTACGTTTGCCGTGGTTTCTGTTGGCCTATCAAGAGCAGGCTGCTCTGCATGGGACTGGATGGGCAGTTGGTGGGTCTGCTGTGCCTGCGTCAGGGCTTTTGTTACTGCCAGAGGCTCAAAAGGTGGTGTCTTGGTAGCCGCCTCTCTGTCTGGGGGCCAAACCTGGTGTGAGGAGGTTTCTGCTCCAGTTGCAGGTTTCCCAAAGCACTGCAGGCCTGATTTTCGGGGTAGCACTCTCCCAGGAGAGGTCAGATTTGGCTGCGAGGATGCTCACTGGGTGACGCTGCCTACTGCATGGCCACCCTCTCTCCCGCTGCCCCGGCCCTGCTCAACTCGGCCTCTGTTGCCCACACCCTTCAGCACGACGGCTCTATCCCTCTGGGTGTGTCTGTGGTCCCTCTGGGTTTCCCCACGAGTTGGAGGGTCGCCGTGCTCTGGGGCTCCAGTGGTGCACCACTTCTGTGCTCTGTGTCCTGGAGGACGCTGGCCTGGCCCCTTGTGGCTGGCAGCCCACATCCAGGGAGCCGTTTCCGAAGGGACATTTGCAGCTTCCCCAGGTCTCAGGGCAGGCCATCGGCCCCTCCCATGCTCTTCACAAGCCCTTGACCTCTGCCTCTGCAAAGGGCCTTTTGGCCACAGCTGCCCATGCCTGGGGGTCAGCGATGCCTTCTCTGCCTCCTGGTTTCTGTAGTCTGTACCATTCTTGTCCTTTGCTACCTCCTTTTGTTTATTTGGGTTTCAGAAAGCATCTTGAGGAGATCAAAGTCCACAATGTGACTGGGACTCCAACTCTATGCCCTGATAAATCCTTCAATGTGAACGGAATGAATAGATCACACACTCAAGTTTTTTTAAACATTTCACAGTATTCTTAAGAAAATATAGAAACTTCTCTATAATTATCACAATATAGAGTCTGCCCATCCAGAGCAAAATACGTCTCTGTATATGTTCAAATCTTATTTTTGTCTTTCTTATCAAAATTTTGTTGTTTTCTTCTTTGGGTTTTCTATTGTTCTTTATAACATTTTTCCTAGATAGATTCTTTATATTCAATATCGTTTTGTAAATAGAATTTATTTTTCACTAATTGTACACATCATGGCTGATATGCAAGATTATTATTGATTTTTATGTATTTATTTAGACCAGCACATTTTTTATTGTGTATATTCTTGGTTTGAAAAGATAAAAAAGAAAATGGATTTTTAACAAAAAGATGAAGATCAAACACATTTATTTATTAAAATGAAATATCAATGGAGAATTTAGAGAAGATGATTCTAAGGATCGATTTTTAAATCAAAAGATCCTTTTTGTCTTATGGTTTCTATTCACCTTCAGGTGAATCACAACTGACTTAATCAGCAAACTTAATCAGGATAATTATGTAAGGATTTGATCCACTGGTCTAAAATATCTTTGAAAATGACATAATTCTCTGTAAGAACAAGTGACTCTTTGAGTGAGATCTTGTAAATGGCCCCTTTGGAGATGTTCTGAAGAATTGTCTCTGTTTATATTCTGTTACTGGAATATGAATAAAAGTTTGCATATTAGAAAAGAAATTCTTTGGGAAATTCAGTCAGCAGAGTTTTGATTATGATAATCCTGTGACTTAAATAATGAAAACACACTGCAGGCCGTAGGAGCAAGCATCATCTGCCCAGCTAGACAAGACCTTAGGAGATGAGTGTGCCCTCCCCATCCAGGGTAGCATCAGGGGGTGCTCCAGGGGCACAGGAGCTGCTGCCCGGCAGGCTGGCCATTGTGAAGTGTGGGTGGCCTCAAAGGGCAGAGCCAGACAGAGAGGACGTGGAGAGGGAGGTGGAACCCGGAGCAAAGACTGGGAGGGGGCAACGGGGGGTGACAGGGCCACCAACCTCACGCACAAATCCAGGGGTGAATACAGTCAGACAGGAAAGAAGGAAGTTTCCAGGAGGAACCCGGCAGCCAACAGGACCTCATGGACCACCTGATGTAGCAGCTGTCAGCAAATCACTCAGGGTTGGCTTTCGGGTTCATCTCAAACTCAGACGCAATTCCAAACACCCCCGTTGGACCCCGTGCATCATCAGCGCTGCCGCCACCTGTCCCTGGATCCCGGGGCACACCAGCCCTCAGGACTCATGAGGTACAGAGCTAGAGTCCCCTTGGCTGTAAAGTGAGACCTTCAGAGGGGACCAGCTCTCACGGCTCACCTCAGCTCAGGCATTCTGGAAGCCTCCAAGGTGAAAACTGGCATTTAGCTACTCGCATTCACTCATCCTTTTGTAGAATTGTATTTAAATTTAACTTCAACTAAATCATAACAATTGCACATAAATGGGGTACCTGGTGGTGTTTCAATACCTGTAGACATTGTGTAGTGTTTAAATTAGGTTAAACATCTGTCCATTGAGTCTCTCTCATTCCCCATGGCGAAGGCGTTCCCAGGTCTTCCTTCTGGCTTTTGCACATGGCCAATGCATCCTTACCCTCTCCAGGCACCCATTGCGCAGCGGCACGGCACAACCTCCTGCTCCTGTCTAGCTGGAACTCAGCACCGGTGGACGGGCCTTTCGCCACCCTGCCATCTCCCCTCTCTCTGCCCCCTGGGATCCACCATTCTGCCCTTGGCTTTCATGAGGTCAACCTGTATGGATTTGCAGAGGAGTGAGCTTGGGTGGCACTATCTCCCTGTGCCTGGCCATGTCCTCCATCTCCCCCAGTTCCGCCCATGTTGCTGCAGACGACGGATGTTCCTCCTCCTGTGCAGCTGGACACTGTCCTGTTGTGTGTCTGCACAACGTCCCCTCCATGCCTTTCCCTGTCGCCGTGCCTTAGCTGATCCATTTCTCCGCTGCTGGGACAGTGTGGCTATAATCACGGGAGTGCAGGGGTCTGTTCCTTGTGCTGGCTCATTTATCTGACAGTGTGCATTGAGAGTAAACCATCACCAAGGCATCACACAAGCCATCGTCACACAAGCACACCTGAACAGGGTGGACCTTCTGGTCTGTGAGTTGGAGCTCAAGAAAGCCACTTTTTGAGAAGAATAAGCAGAAAGCCCCTTCTGTGATGCTCGCAAGAGGCGAATGGGAAAGGAGGGTGCAGGTGTGGGGCTGGCACTGACAGACGGACAGGGGACCCACCACCTGGATGTGGCTGACAGTGTCCCTCCTGAGCCACCCTGGCTGGTAAAGGAAAAGCCAGCCCCTCTCTGGGCAGCTCCAGCCTGGCAAACGTCCAGCCCACTGTGCCTGATGAGAGGCAATTCCTTTCCCCTGTGTCCCTGTCACGTCCCTGGGGGCGGGAGTGACAGCATAGGAACCCTAAAATGGCCGCTCATTACAACACTTGCAATTATTTCAAATTTTGATTTTCATAAAAACTTTTCACGGTTGTCTTGACCAGAGGGAAATTTTATTCCCAAATGTGCCTGTGTCAAATTTGCCATTATCTTCCAGAAGGGGAAAAATCAAATGAAAAGGCTTTTAAAAGAGATAAAGTTTACTCATTGGAAATGAGAAATGAATATTTATTGTCAGATCTCTGTCTAGATTAAAACCTTTTATTTAACACCAGTTGCAAGTGTAAATTATTCACATGTTTACATTTCAGTGACTTCTGTTCTCTAATGATTCCATTTTCTGGAGTATATTACTGGTGAGATAATGAAACGCCTCATCGGCCTGGGGTATTAAGCAAACAACTAACTTCAACTTTTTAAACAGTGACAAAAGCACAGAGTGGTCCCCGACAATTTATTTTGTCAATTTCATGCAACACTCAGATAACTTCCCAAAACAGCAGCGTGGAGCGGGCTGCCAATGGGCCAGGCCGGCGTGTTCCAGTCCCCAGCAGGCAGGGAGCACAGCCCAGGCACGGCTCGCACACAAAGCACAGCTCTTGGCAAGATTTGGCTTCCCAGAGGCAGAGTTAGGGAAGCTTAAAAAGAGAGAGAGAGAGAGAGAGAGAGAAATTCAAGACGAAGCACAATGGTGTCATCTTCTCCAGAAAAGATGAGTTCTTGCCCTTCGAATAGCATTACATAACCGTCTACCCCATCCTTCTCTCTCAGGCAATTGCTTAATGTTAAGAAACTTTATTATTAATAGCCATAAACTCCCTCTGTGTATGTGTTCCAGGTTTGTAAAACATCACACACAAGTCATCCCATTCTGGAGATGTGCTCTTCCTGGAACATGGGGGCATCTGTGCACATCTAGAGATAAGCGAACTTGGGCACTAAACTTTAAGGACTCTGTAGGACAAATCTGTTTCCCCCGAATTCCACGTGGTTGTTTTACAAGTCCTCCGGCAGCACGGCGCTGTCCACACGTTTGAGCACCGCCACCCCAGGAATCTCACGCTTCCTCTGCTGATAGATCTCCACTCCCATGGAAAAGATGATACGATACGTGTGCTTGTTTTTGTTACCGCAGCTTCTCCGCTGGTCTCAAGTAGGCCACAGAAACGCTGTCTTCAGAAATTACAACAGGCATGTGGTTAAGGAGTTAAGACATAAAGTCTATCTTCAAAATATTCACAGTCCAGCCAGGGCAACAACATGTTCCTGAAATACAGGCCAACAAAAGACAGCAGTGAGTGGGACCCACGGAGAGAGTGAGAGGGAAAGCTCGGGAAGCCTCTTCTGAAGCAGAGATCGCCATGGTCAGGGAGCTGGAGAGGTCCTTTAGGACCTGGCTCTCAGAGGGGCTGGGAGGGAAGGGGCCTCATCTCAGGAGGCTGGAGGTCAGGGCAGATGCCGGAGGGAAATGCCCATGGTCTCTTGTAAGTGGGCCATGTGTTTTGAGCCAAGAGGGTAATAAAGAAAAAGGCCGAGTATAGATTGGGCCAGATTCTAATCTTAAAGCTGGTCAGGAATCAAAAGAGAGGAAGCTTAACCTCTTAAAGCGATTTTCTACTAGTGTTCCTCTAAAAATAATGTGTGACGTGAATTGAATGAGAAAGAACTTTGCGTAGGGATGCCAACTGGAGCAGCCTTCTAACCACGTCAAGGTGAAGTGACAGAGACCTCAGTTGGGGGTGGCAGTGGACACAAGAGGAGAGACTGCTGTGCAGCTGCAGGAGGCAGGCAGAGGCTGGTACTTGCCACCACACAGGAAGCTGCAGAGGGAAGCTGTGGAGGGAAGCTGCACAGTGGACTCCAAGGTCCCACCTGGGGTGTGAGGGCCGATGGCAGAGCTGCTGCTGAGAGCCCTGGGCTGGCATGGCCACAGGGAGGTGAGGGGCTTGGCCCTGGCCGAGTGTGGCCAGAGGACAGTCTGACTCTGGGATGGGACGTGCAACAGTCCTTGCGCATGGAGCAGAGCTCAGGAGATGTCGGGCAGGCACCTTGTGGCTGAATCGTCTGCACAGAAGTGACAAGTGACACGGCAGGAGTGAGCAGGAGGTCCACCAGGGAAGGCACAGAGAAGGAGCTCTAGGGACCCAAGGGCTGGGGAGCCAGAGGCGGGGACGCAGGCAAGCCAGACCTCATAACCGAGAGACGAAGAGACACTACCCGGTTGCATCAGTCCCAGGCCCAGAGACCAGACACTGATTGCATTTTTTAGTCCTCAAACTGATCTGGTGAACTTTTAAATCCAGTGGGACCTCAGGTGTGGAACAGTGGTCACCAGATTCAGGTCACGTCTGCACTTTCCTCGCTCACGAACACGCAGCTTTTTAGCGGATGCCGTACTAGGACCCAAAGAAGAGCTTCCTCCAGGACGGAGCGCTCAGTGCTCTCCGGGAGCGGCCCTTGGCTCCACCTCCCGCCCGTCCTGCCATGACACCAGAGTTCTCCTCAACTGGGCCCGAGTCCAGACCACTTCCAACTTATTCGCACATTTCCTTGTCACCACCTCTTTAAGCGTCTCTGAAGAACACGTGATTCCCAGGTCTCCCTTCTGCAGCTTTGTCTCAGAAAACCCTCAGTGTGCAGCACCCAGCGCTGTCATGGGGGCCCAATCCCCTGCACCTCCAGAGCCACAGCTGTGGCCTTGTTTCCACAGAGGTACCGTGTCACCTTATGGAGAAGGATCCTACGGCAGAGCTGGGCCCAGATACACTAGCTAGCTAGTGGGTCAGGACTCCACCCTACTGCATAGCTCTTCCTTGGCATTATTCACTCTCTCTCATTTGCGGTGGCCAGGATGTTATCTAAACATTGCTGTAAGGCAATTCAGAAATTCTTACAAGGAAGTCACGAAGCAGGAACCTCTTGGCGTACAATTCACAGCGAAGGAATTCGTTATTTTTGGACAAGAACAATCTCTAAAGATATAACTGGGTCCATGGGGAATGGTCTTCCTTTTCCTCACACTGACCCTCTAAATTAGTATTGGGGTCACCCACAACAGCTGGCTTGGGAAGAAGACCCTGGATGGTTTTCCATGGCTCTTGCCGCCTGGTCACCGTCATAGTCCACTCTCCCTTTCGGGCCCTGCCTCTGCCTTGGTGCTTCGCCCTGAACCAACGCTTCCCTCAGCTCCTCTTCCTCCTCAGAGTGCCCTGCATCCCAATTCTCAGGGCCATCTTGGTCTCCACCCATTTCTCCAGATCAGACACTTCTGTCACTCTCAAAGTACCCTTAATAACCAGGACACTGGCTGAAGTCACACAGCCCAGGTTGAGTGCGTGTCTGACCAGCCAGCCAAGAGGCTCACCAGGAGACCTTTCCATTCTGCCAGAGCAGCAGCCACCCGTGCCCACTTCTCAGGAAGCTGGACGGCTCTGTCCAGGGCCTGCATCCTCCCACACGGGGTCACAACTGGAGCCAATAGAAGCCTTTGTCAATGGAGCGGGGCCTCCTCCTCCGTCAGCCCTGACCGTTGCATTCGTGCGTACACAGGTTTATGATCTCAAACTGTGACTCTTGTGAGGCTGCGTGACTTCAGCCAGTGTCCTGGTTATTAAGGGTACTTCGAGAGTGACAGAAGTGTCATGAGGAGGAGGATGTGGGCCTGGAGAGGTGGGCTGTTTTGCTGTAATGGGCTTGTTGTGGGGTGGGATCTCTAACTAACACTTCTGTACTGAAAGGATCCAGTAGAGAGCTGAGAGGAGAACAAAGAGCATAATAGGGGCTGATAGTGGGAAGACACTTCCTCCTGTAGAGAAGAGGGGCCTCAGAACCAGTCCTCCGAGTTTCCTGACCTGTGGGTGGTACAGAAGGGCCCAGCACTGGTTGGTGGACCATGGTGGTTAAAGGTTGCCCGGCACTTGCCCTGTCTCCAGCTCCAGCCTGCAGCTTGGGAAGCGAAGGCTCTTCCCGGTCCTGCCGTCTCCCACAGCATGGGCTCCTCTGCTTCGGTGCACGGGACACTCCAGCCACAGCGCTGTTCTTGTCCATATTCCACCGAATCCTTAGGACTTTGCCAACCTCATGGCTACCTACCTCAGGAAAAGATGAAGGGATGCCTTTATTTTGGGCGAGTGGTGTGATTCTGATGTAGAGGTCTTTCTGAGGATGTCTTTTACTTTTTCTCAAACCATCAAATACTTAGCATACAGTCATGCTGATCAAGGCTGTTCTCATTGCTACGTTGTTATTCGCACCACACTCTATAAGATGGTTTTCAATGCACTATTTCAGTTGGTACAGTAACTCAAGAAAAACATCCTAGGCTTGACACCTGCCTCTGGCCTACCCTATGCCTGTAGCTTGAGGGCTCAGACTTGCCTGTCCCAGATCAGGATCCAGGCGGAGAAGAAGACAGCAGTCCTGGGGTTTTCCACATATTGAGAACTTGGTTTTCCTCCACACATTTCTTCCAATGTGATAGAGATTCTTACCACATGTAAACAAATAAAGTGCAGTGATTAGGAGAGAGGCCATATCAGATAAACACAGGGGGGATTCTGTTACCAAGGGACAATCAGTCATAGTGGTTGGGCCATCAGCTCGGGCTCAGGGAGGGCACGAGGGATTTTGACTTTGCTGTAAGCGCATGTGGTTGCCAAACTGTTCTCTGCGTCCAAGGATCTGTCACTACCATCACAGTGAAACTAAACAAAAGTTTGGATTTTTTTTTCTTCTGTCCACACTTTAGGAAACTATGTATAGGACATTTTGCTAGATCCAATGTAGTATGGATATTTAATTCAAATCTGTATTACAGTATAAAAATATTCCAATCAGTAACTCAATGCAGAAAGATAAATATATTGTTACATGTTTGCATAAAAACTTTTTTAAAAAATTTGCTTTGGTACTGTGGATTGGATGAATTCAGGGATGCTTAGCCACTCAGACACATCTCCGACCCTTTTCATTTTTTGTTATTTTGAGACAGGGCCCAGCTGAGTTGCTGAGGCTGATCTTGAACTTGTAATCCTCCTGCCTCAGCCTCCCAAGTCACTGGAATTACAAGTGTGCACCACTGTACCTGGCTGTGCATAACACTTCTTTCAATGAACAAGTTTCTCTGAGAGAAAACAGCTCTTCAAGTTTTCAACGTTTGTCTTAATGTTTCTGTGCAAACATTCATGCTTTTGATTCTGACTATCAGCTGAGCTGCAAAGTATCTGGAATGTCCATAACTAAGAAGTCATTTTACTTTGCAAGTGTTTTGTTTCCTTGTTTTTGTGGATAAAGTAGGAGGTTTTGACTGTGTTCAGTCAGCTGATAGAATTTAGTGTAAAATTGATTAAATGCAGCCCCAAATTGCCAGACTGTTATGTGTATGTGACTTTTCATTCAACAGAGGCAGGAATTTGCTAAGGAGCAAAGCAGACTTCAGCCCTGCAGAGCCAGAACCCCTTTGGCTGAGTGCTGACCTCCTCACACCTCCCTTGTTCCTCTCTTCCTGGAAATAAGCACATTTACTGTGCACAATGACTAATCCAACATTTACCCTCTCACATGCGCGCTAGCATTTTAATTTAGAGGAGTCTTGAAAAACATGAAGCAGCGGGATTTTGGCATGCTCTTCAGAATGCACAGAAATAAATCTTTTCCAGCAAATCTCCAAGGATTTTAGGCAAAACTTTGTGCATGCCAGAGCAGAAAGCTAAAAACAATTTTGGGTTTGTTTGTTGAGCCAAAAAAGTGGACATCGTGTCCAAAGTACAATTTAAAGCATTATTTTTTGTATTAAGGAATTTAGTAATGTGCATTTCCAGCTCAAGAATTTATCTGCAGAGTTTCCCAGGCATGTTCTGCTCCTCCCACTTCCAAACTCTCAACAGAGAAAGCCAAACAGAAAGAGCCGCAGTAGATGGCATGTCTCCACAGGAGACTCGCAGACTGGGGCAGTGGATCAAGACTCACTGAGCTCTCAGTTTTGCTCTGAATTGATTCAAAACTATGAAGACAACTGCCATGAACACAGTTCTGTCTTTCCCCCAAATCCTCATGAGCTGTTTCTTCTTGTTGACAGGGATAACCATCCCCCTATAGCACAGTACCTGGCACGTAATTCATGCTCAATAAATACTGGTTGAACTAAAAAACAGAAAAGACAGAAATGCAAAATTGTGCTTGCCTTTTGTAATTAATCCACTTTTCCTATTTTTTAAAAAAGCTCATATGCATTGTAAAAAGAATTTTTAAATGTGAAAAGGAAAGGCTCCTCCAGCCCTAACAGGCCTGTTCCCTCCCTGCCACGGCAGTCTGCCTAGTCTCCCTTCCACTATCCAGCTTCATGACCAGCTGCAGCCGCCTCCCGTGCACTCGGGTCTTCCTGCATCTTGTCACTCTTCTCATCTTCACTGCCAAGAGCAAGGTGCCAGATGCCATGGCTACACCTGGAAGGCACTCGGCAAATAGTCATTTTCCAGCGTTCTGGCTGACGCCCTAGGTGGAGATTCACAAACATGCCCAGACCTGCACTTAAACGCCTCCTGGCAGAGCTTCCAGAGGATGAAGGTATGTATGGGAGGTCACACAGGCTGTTCCTCAAAGCCCCGAGGATTCCCCCAGTGTGTGCACAGCCCCTGCCCCGTGCTCCATGGGGTCCACGCAGGTCTGTATTGGAACATCTTGTTTTCTGCCGAGAGCCCCCCAGGCTTGATGGGAGCCCCAAAGAAACCTGCCACACCTGATGTTCTCTAATTACCTTTCTTTCCCTCAAACAGAAGTAAAATTGACTGTAAGAAAACTTGGCAATGACTGGTTTTGTGAATCACTCTGATTATTCATTTTGACCCAATTCCATCAGTTCTACTTGCTTACATCAAAGATAGGCTTGACGATTCAGAGAGAAACACGTCACCCCCCAAGAGATGAGGTGCATTTCAAGACCACCACTGTGGGAGGAACCCTGATGGCTGCTCAGAGAGCCTAGGGCAGTCCCCATGTGGCCCCTCCCTCTCGTGTCCAGCGTGCTGTCTGCGTCCTGGTCACAGCAGCGTGCCCTCGGCCCGTCAGTGTGCCAGGCTGCCTCTCACAGAGCTCCTCATGTTTGGCTTCCCTGCCTGAAGCCTCCCCTCCCTCCACACACCCCCAGCCTCCCCCACGCGACGTCAGGTCCTAACTCCAGGGCCAGTGGCTGGACGTGCTACTCCTTGCTCCTACCTCACACCTACCCAAGGTCAAGGTGATACATGGCCATGGAGGCGTGGGCCACTTCTACTGTTCCTCAGCCCTTGTTTTTAGCTTATTAGCATGCTGGTGTTACAATGATTATTTGACCCATGTCTGTCAACAAGAGCCTCGGGGCTCTATGGGATGGGCACCGTGCTTGCTTTATCCACAGGAGACACTCATCTGGGTGTTGAATGAATGCTTGATGAAGGAATTAATGACGGACAGCCAGGATTCCCCAAAACCTACCTCAGCTTCTAGGGGGCTCGCACCCTGACTCGTCCCAGTCAATTCCAGGGATCCCTGCCACACTCTCCGTCCTCCATGGCCCCTCTGTGCCCCCTGGAGCTTGCAGGACAGAAATCCGCCCACCACCAACCTGTAGACCACATGTGCTCCCCTCTTGTCCTCAAAACAGACAGAATAGGCAGGAAAAAAATAAAAAATGACAGACCCCAGTCCAACCACATACTGCTCACATGAGGTGCAAATGGGCTACAACCTGCAGCCAAATGGTGGCTCTGCAGAACCAACCCCGGAAAGCCCAGAGCAGGCATGCGATGCAGACAAGAGGGGATGGCAGAGTGGGAAGGCAGCTATGTCTTGTTGGTGTATGATTCCCTTAAGCAGTATGAAATGTCCTTCTTTTTTTTTTTGGTACTGGAGATTGAACTCAGGGGCACTCGACCACTGAGCCACTTCCCCAGCCCTATTTTGTGTTTTATGTAGAGACAGGGTCTCACTGAGTTGCTTAGCGCCTCGCCGTTGCTGAGGCTGGCTTTGAACTCGCGATTCTCCTGTCTCAGCCTCCCTAAGTGCTGGGATTACAGGTGTGCGCCACCGCACCCAGCTTCATTGTAGGCATTTTAACCACAGTGTAATCAAACCTGAAATATAGAACAAAAATTTATCTTTCAAATATCCTAATAATTTGGAAGTGAAACAGTATACCTGTGCATAGACTATGGATCAAGGAAAGAGTTAAAAAGGACATTATAAGTGTTTCAAAGTAAATAATAACAAAAATATAAGTTATCAAGTTGTGTTTAGCAGCCAAAGCAGGTACAGAGAGGAAACTTACAGCTTCAAACACTGATACTAGAAAGAGTCTTCAAGAAGTTAGGAATCCACGTTGCTATATTAAAACTCTAGAAAAATTCAAGTAATCTAAAATTTAAGCTAAACAAAGAAAATTCTCAAAGAAAGAGCAAAATTTAATAAAATGGAATATAGATAATAGTAAAAAATAAAGTAAAATAATGGCTCTTTAAAGACACTAGCAAAATTGATAAACTCACCAAAAGATTGCAAGAGAAAAAGAAAGAACGACTTACTCATATCAAGAATAAAATAGATGACATAACCATAATCACAGAGGCATTAGGGAATAAGGAATGACATAAGCAATTTTTTGCAAATACCAAACTGACACTATTTCAGCCAAGTGAATTGGATTTGTATAAGTAAAACTTCTTGAAAAGGAACCAAAGACTGCAAACTATGTGAACTATGGACCAATATCTCTCATTAATAAATATGCAAAAACTTTTAACAAATTTTTTGCAAGTTGAATATAAAATTACATAAATGAATAATACATTATGGCCTAATGGGGCTTAGCCCAGAAAAGGGAAGGTTGGTTTAACATTTGGAAATCAATCAAATGTAATTTACCATATTCACAGACTAAAGAAGAAAAATTAAGATCATCTCAAGGTTGTAGAACAAAATCTGACAGATATTGTTGATAAAAATGCTCAGCAAAAAAGGAACCGAGGAGAACCTACTCCCGCACCCTGCCTGAGAAAGGAGCCCACCCCGCACCTAACTTCAGCCTAATGACAAAGACCAGATGTCCTCCTGTAACCAGGAGACTCCAGAGTTCCTCCTCAGTCAGCTCCACTCAGGATTTTCTCACCAGTGAAATTAAGCAGGAAAAAGAGGATCAAGGCGTGCAGATTGATTGGAAAGGAAGAAATAAAAACCAGGTTTATTTGGGGTGACACCATTGTTCATGTGGAAGATCCCATAAAATCTACCAATTATTTGTAAAAGATACCAGAACTAATAAGTTCAGTATCCAAGATCAATATAAGAAAATCAGTTTTATTCTATATACCAGTAACAATTGTAAATTGGGCAAAACGGTTTAACAGACACATTACCAAAGAAGATATATGGAAGGCAGTTAGGCAGTTACACACATTAAAAGATGCTCAGCATCATTTGGCATTAGGGAAATGTAAATTAAAACCACAGTGATTTACTGCTGCAGGCTGGAGCGCTGAAAGACTGAGCATATCAAATGTTGGCAAGTTTGTGGAGTAGTCAGAGGCCCCTTTGCAGCTGGTGGGCACGAAGACGGCACAGCCCTGGGAGCATAGGTAGATGATTTCTTAAGAAGTAAATATTCACCTGTCAGATGGCCAGGTCACCCCCCTGGAGACGTCTACTCAGGAGAAACTAAAGTGTATGCCCACACAAAGCCCTCTGAACACATGTGGGGAACAGCTTATCCATGGTGACCCCACAGTGCAAGTGACCCAAATTCCAAATGTCTATCAACAGGTGTGTGGATGAGCAAACCACGGTGGATCCAAACAACAGAGTACAATTCAGCAATGCAAAGGGATCGACCTCCACTACGAGAACAATACAGAGGAAGCCACCAGCAACCACATCACGGGAGAGACATCAGACCAAAAAGAACACGCACATATGATTCCACAGATGCAAAACTAGGAAATGCAGACTGATGCACAGGGATGCAAAGCAGATCGGCGACTTCTGAAGAGGACAGGGGTGGGGGAGGAAGAGGAAGAGAAGATCACTAAGATGCACTAGGGGTGCATCAAGACATCAAGACAGTTTTTGTTTTGTATCAGTTACACCTCCACAAAATCTTCTTTAAATCAATGACTGTATTTTAGCAGCAACAACTACAGATTGAAAGTTAAAAATATAATTTCATTCATAATAACTTCTAAAACACAGGAGTAGGTGTAACAAAAGACAGGAAGAAACTACATTTGCAAGAACATTTTGCCTTGAGAAATTTCCAAAAGGTGCAGATAGTTAGAAATAATGTTTATGGATTAGGAGGCTCAACGATGTGAAGATGTAACCCCTAGAAGTCACTCATTCATCCCATGCCACCTTCCCCGGTGTCTCACAGCCTTTTGCACATAAATTGACAAGTTGACTCTAAATTAATTTAAGTGGAAATGAAAACAGCCTCCTAAACCCCAAACAGAGAAAGCAACGTGTGCTGAGGACCTCACAGCCCAACCCCACGGCCTGCTGTGAAGCTGTAACCACGAAGATGGTTAGATTGTCACAGGTAGAAAAGCACATCAAGGAGCACACCTGTAATCCCTGCAACTCAGGAGGCGGAAGCAGGAGGAAAGCAAGTTCAAGGCCAGCCTCAGCAACGTAGCAAGGCCCTAAGGAACTGAGTGAGACCCTGTCTCAAAATAAAAAGTAAAAAAGGGCTGGGGATGGAGCTCAGTGATTGAGCACCCCAGGGTCCAAAAAAAAAAAAAACACCAGAAACAGATCAAGGGAATAGGGAATAGGAAATGGATACAGACCAATATTCACATGGTCAGGTGATTTTTAACAAAAACACCAATTAATTCAGAAGGGAAATTAAATTCAACAACTTCTACTGGAACAGCTGAAATCCACCTGGAAAAGAAAGTTATCTTGAGTCCCTACGACACCCCACACCATAAAAAGATCACTGCAAGGATTGTAGGCCTACATGTAGGAGCTAAGTCTACAAAACTTGTAGGAAATACAGGAGGATATTGTTGCAACCTGGACACAGGCGAAGATTTACTAGAAGACAGAAAGGAACAGCCACAAGGAGAATATGGCGACTGCACCTCCTGAAACTGAAAACCGATGCTCTTCAAATGACGTTGTGACAATCTGGCAAACCACAGGTATTTACAAAACATCTGTATGACAAGAGCTTTACTTCCAAAACATGGAATGACTTCCACAGCTCAGTAACAGAGAGACAAACAGCCCAACTAAATTAAAATGTGGGCAAAATGTTGAAAACACATTTCTCCAATGATGTGAACGATAACCTTGTGAACTGGCATTCGGCATTGCTTGTCCCCAGGGACATGCGAATTGGTAATCACTGTGTGCCATCACCACACTCAAGAATGGTGAGGAACCAAATGTCGGCAAAGAACCAACCACAGAAGATGAGATGGAAACGGGTCGGACGTTCCATGTAGCTGACCATACCCGCTCTCACTACTCACCCAAGAGAAATCAAAATGTATGTCCAAATGAATGCAAGAGAATGTCCAGGGTGGCTCTTTCACCATGGATGAAACTGGACAGCCCCACTGGCTGGTGAGCAGACCTAGGCAGCAGACAGAGAGAAGCATGCAGAAATAGTCTGGGCACGAGCTGCTGACTGCAGCTCTGGGAGGAGGGCCCTCCCTGGGCTTTGGGCAAGTCGGCTATTGTGTCCTAGGGTCCACCACACAGGAAGGCCATGAAAACTGCGTGTGATAATGTATGTAAAACAATTGTGGTAGGAAGCGAAGCATCGAGGTTGTTAATTAGGGAGCACAATTTATTATCAAGATCACCTGAGGGCGCGGTTGGCAGGCAAACAAGAAGGACCTGGAGGCAGAAGATCACGCTGCTGCTTCTTTGGAGGCGGGGTGTTGGGTCCTCTGTGGACTCGTGCAGCGTGGGCACAGATCCTGCTTGCCACAAGCAAAGCTCTGAGCTTGCAGAGGTTAAGCGGGAACGTGGGCACATTGGGCCTGGAAAGAAATGAGGGAGGTTTTACCTATGCTGTGAATGTGACAAGAGCTTAGTTTACTGTTGAAATTCCTGTAGAAAAAATAATCACGTTATTGGGAACCCAAATCTAGCCCCCAACTTTCTTCCCCCGTTGAAATATTTATTACTGTTATGTGGATTTTCATGAACACAGCTTTTTGGAAAATGAAATCATCCTACCCTAAGAGAGTAGAATACATTTAAAACCAAGCAACCCAGACACAGTGCGGTGGAGAGGACAGCCCAGTCCCCCGGTCACATCAACTCAGTCAGGATTAGTTCACTGGAAGGAGAGTAAACCAGGACATACAGCTGTACCCAGAACCCAGGTGTCCGCCACCGGGGTAGGAGCGCAATGATCTGAGCACTCCACAGGTGTGGACTCTGCACCCGAGCGCTCATCACACTGATGGTTTTCCCCAGAGCTGAGAGGGATGAGAGTTTAGGATTTGGTAAAACTTGGGCTTGTGGCCTTACTGTCCCCAAAAATCCTGGCAGAAAGAAGATGGGTGCCAGTGCCTTCCTGGGAGAAAGTGTTGGAATTCAGAAAGCTGAGGCCCTACTCCCTGATGGACAGGGACTGGACCAGACACTCTGCAATTAAACCAGCCGAGCACTGGCCCTCAGGCTCTGAGCCAGGCAAGCCTGTCTAGAAATTCACTTTTCCAATCTAGCTTTAACAAGTAAAGAAATTTATAAATGGAGATGTCAAAACAATTGTAAAGGAAAATGTCAAACGGAAATTCAGATAATTCTGCTCGTTTGGTGGGAGTTCTAAAGCTACAGATAACGTGACCAAAGCAAAGGGACAAGAGCCCAGTAGCCTCGGCCACCAGGAGTCATTACCGCAATTCCACATCCACCACTCACCTGTGATGGCTCGTCACAGAAGAGATGGCTGACTCGCAGCAGGGCCCTCAGGGTCTACACGGCCCGTGCCCAGCACTGCGCGCGGTGGTCTGAACCATCAGAATGTCCGTACAAGCCAGGACAGATGGCACGTGCTGTGATCAAAGACACGGCAGAAAGACACGAGCAGAGCAGGCAGGGAAGCAGGGCTTGGAGAAGGACCGGTGGCAGCCACCTCCTAATGAGAAGGTCTGCGTGACTGCAGTGACATGCCAAAAATAGCCGTCCAGAGAGAGCCCCGGAACGCCATCACAGCCGCAGTGGCTGGGGGGACAGACTGGGGGCTTCTCGTTTTCCAAGTGTGTCAGGCAGCAGCTAATCAGCTAATCACCACCAAGAGCACAGGTGTCTTCACCTGCCCTGTGACTGCTCCCGCGGCAGCTGCCGCCCTGGGGTCCACGGTGGATACTCTTGTGTCTTGGCCAGTCACTGTAGACGAGGAGTTCAACCCCAAGGACAAGTCAGACACTTGTGCATGTGGGCATGGCAGCAGCCCCGGCATGTGGGTCACAAGAGCCTCAGAGTTGAAAACCACCCTAAGAGGCGCAAACAAAGGGTAGCTGAAGTCAAGCTGAAACGTCCCATGGTTCTCTGTCACTGCCAAGTGCAACGCGCTGGTCAGTTGACTTCTGGGACTGGCCCCGTGGCTCCTCTGTGAATCATACCACTGACACCTGAGGGAGACATGCACCCAGGGCCCAAGTGACACTTCCACTCCTCCCTTAATGAGCAGGCGCTGCGCCAGGTCCTGGGGATTGGGGACACAGACAGAACAAGGGGACATTGTGTCAGTCTCCAAGAATCTGACCGCCCAACTGGGGGAACAGATGGCGATAAGTATAACAAAGAAAGAAAAAGAAACACAATACAGTGGAGACACAAAATACTCAAGAAATACGAAGCCAAGAGAGATGGATTCCATCTGGACCACAGGGGACAGCCTCGCAAAGGGGAGGCCTGTGTGCTGATGGCTACTAGGACAGAAGGAACAGGACCCTCAGCAGGGCCTGAGCAGTAACGGGGAACAGGAGGAGTGGAGCCAGGACACCTGGACAGACAGGACAGCCAGGCCTCAGTGCAGAGGCCGCACCACCCGCCTCCAGTCCCGGAGCAGGCGCTTCCCAGCTGAGGCCTGGCTGCCTCATCACCCGTCACTTCTAAAGCCAGCTCAGGCAGACAGGCCGAACCCAGCCTTCACCAAAGGGCAAACGTGATTTGTAGCTTAATTCAGTAACGTCCAATTGTTGTTATATAATCATACCTAATGATTAAAATATGTAGAAGTATATAACTGTTTAAAAAGTTAAGATAAATTCATAAAACTTAAACTACCTTCTGAGAATGTGTATTTTTATCAGAATATAATATTGAGCCTGGAATAGTGGACAAAGGGAGACTTTAATAATGACTGCCAGTGATCACTTAGTAACTCATCCAACAAATGATGCTCCAAAATACATTTGGGTTATTTGGTGGTGAAGATAGTCCCTGGCACTAAATCTGAAGAAAGAGCACATCCATCGAGACAGTGATAAAATTAAATGTAAAGTCCACTTGAGTAAAAAACAGCCCCCCAAAACTGAAGCTACATAGTTGCCTCAAGCAAATGCGCTGCACATGTCCCTTGAGGGCACCTGGCAGTAGGCAGGGCATGCTCTGCTCTGCTCCTGTGGCCCCAGGTGTGACCAGGAGCCACACTTGGGGACACATACAAACTGTAGGGATACCAGGGTGGAGCCCAAATTCAGAAAGGGCTCCTCTCTCCATTTCATCCTTGTATAAATGAGGGTGTGGCATGGAGAGGATCAGAGGAAGGCGTCTGCGACCTCATGGACTGGAGCCTGGGGCAAGGAGCAGAAGCCACCGGAAAGGCATTTCTCATGCCCAACGAAGTAGAGCCCACGCCTCAGTGGGACGTCTGCATCCGTGTTTGCTTCAGGCTTGCACCTGACAGCCGAGCAAGGAGAAGGGCCGCAGTGGTCAGGGGTGGGTGGATGCATAGAGAAAGTGTGGTGTGACTGTGTGTATGTGTCTGTGTGCACACGCACGGTCATTCACCTTGAGAGGGGAGGGAACCCTGCCATCTGCAAGTACATGTACCAGCCTGTCAGACAACACGACATCAAGGAAACAGGGCGGACGCCACGTGATCTCACTTACATGTGGAATTCTTTACAAGACAGACGCTTAGAAACAGAGCGGCAGTGGTGACGAGGCTGGAGTGACCGAGTGGACAGGAGTGCCAAGGGCTCCGGCCACCAGCGGCCGGCGCACCAGCTCCGCAGACCCCGGGTGCAGGGTACTGCGAGGGGACCAGGCTGTGCCGTGCTCTGTGAATCTGCCCAGGGTCCCTCCACAGTGCGCTCGCCACGCGGAAGAGAAGAGGGCCCGCGAGGCCAGACGTGTGCCGAGGCTGGCGGCAGCGACAGCTGTGATGGCCAATTACACCTCGGTGAAGTTGAAGGAAGAAGGAAGCACGGGTTCTAGACAGGCCAGGTTCTGAACGCCCTGGGACCCCTGTCACCGCGGAATATGGGGTTCAGTTATTTCTCAGTTATTTTCTGAGGGGAGGAAGGGAAAGGACTTCCTGCCAACAGCTGGGGGGAAGCACCTGGTGCTTTAAAGCCTCGTAACACATTTCTGAGCAAGATTTCAGTGGGACCCTGTGACAGAGGACAGAACCCCTCCCCCCCAGTCCTCTGTCCCAGAGACAGTCCACCACTCAAATGCGCCAGCTGGCCTTCTGCCTCCTGGCGGATCCTGGTACAGTCCCCACGGAGAGCTTGGCAGCCCCTTGAACCACCTTTAATCTTCAAGCTCCTCTCTGCCAAGGGCTGTACCATCCTCACAACCTGTGGAGTAGCTGCTAGCACCTCCATTTACAGATGAAAAGTACTTAGCTCACGGCCCTGAACACAATTCAATTGCAGCTAGTGTTGTTCTTGCCAAAGCCCACACAATGAGTACCAAACGGACCTGGGAACTGAACCCAAGACCACTTGGGTACAAACACATTAATGAACTGAAATCATGAGTAAGGGGTGGGGGCAACACACCTGGAGTGTCCTGTTAATAAAAAGATGGGGAAAGGAAAGCCAGGAGGATCAGTCTTGATTGTAACATCCAGAGGGGCCGGACACAGGTCCCACGTCTTGCCTGTGCCCAGCATTGCACCAGGGCTGGAGGAGCACCTGGGTCAAGTGCGGTTCCTCCCACCATGTGCTGGAGTCGCGCTGGAATGCCACACACTGCACAGGGCTCGTGTGGCAAGGGGACTGCGGCCTACACTGCACACGCCATGGCTACCAGCTGAGCCCAGCCCGTGCTGGGAGCACCCCAGCAGCTCAGGGTCCAGGACCTGAGTGAAGACCTGGAGCACCCACTGGAGAACTGAATCCACGTTCCATGCAGCAGAGTGTGAGCCTGGGCTGTTTTCTTTCAAGGGGAGCTTTGGAGTGATTAGACGTCATTCTGTTTGGAATTTTATAATGACTCCCAAACCTCCAGCCCACCCACCTGAGATTCCACCACCAGATATTCACCCCTCCATTTCCCAGGAGCTCTCATGGAAGGGAGGCAGGAACACTCCAAGCACGTACTGAGGGTGAAATCCCTCTCCGTGGCCTGGAGAAGAACAGCAGGCCTCTTTAAGAAGGTGGACGTTAGCTCAAGGTCAGATCTTTGACGCATCTCTAGGTGACACTGTGAATTTAAGTCTGTGCTGCTGACCTGAACAAGCAAATGAGTGTCACAGCCAGGCATGGAAAGCGGTGCCCACTAAGCAGGTCTGTCAAACCCTCAGCCAGCCTCCCCCTTTTCTGTGAGACCCAGAGCACCAGGAGCCACGAGGAAGTGTGCGGCCAGCACGGGGAGGAGGGCTCAGAGAAAGGTTTCGTTCCCAGATAAGAACGCCAGGTACACCGTCTCCTCTCACATCTTCCCACGTGGCAGTCGGGTGATTCTGGAACCCACAGCAGCTGCTCCACTACAGCAGCACCCTGGGAATGGCGGACAGAAAGAGATGAAGGTTCAGGTTTCTCTATGGCCTTGGACAAAGGAAATAAATGGAGAGCTCGCCTTCAACACTCCATGGCTGTGAGGCAAATGACTTTAAGTCACTCAGGTGACTGCCAAAACTTTCAGAAAGAAAACCGTAGCTTTAAAGAAGAGAGATTCTATATTCAATGACTACAATTCCAGAAGAAAATAATTCAGAGAATATTATCTCACTGTAAAAAAATAATAATAATTTAGAAATAAATAACAAAAATATAACCAGAAAAATGCTCAAAAGTTTTGGAAATTCAGCAATATGCTTCCATATAACCCATGCAGCAAAGAACAGATTGTAATGAAAATTAGATGGTATTTTATGTTGAAGGGTGACAAATAATACCACAATAGCGGTTACGGGAGGCAACTAAAGCCATGCATAGAGGAAAATTAATAGCCTTAAACGCTTACATCAATTATTGAAATATCATCTTAGGAGGTTAAAATAGAAGAGCAAATTAAACCCAAAATAAATCAATTAAGAAAAATATTTTAAAATGTAAAACAAATCAAGACAGAAAAGGAAAGTCAACAGTAGTTCTGTTAAATTTAAGTAAATTGACAACTTCAGAAAAAAAGGAGACGGAAAGAGACCACAAATTAGCAGAGTGAGTGAAGCATTGAAAATGTGACCTCACCACAGAAGCTATAGGCATTAAGAAGGTAATGAGGGGGTGTTCTAAATAATTTCTTGAAATTTAAATTGGAAATTGTGAAATACTAGAAAAATTCCTACAAAAGCCAAAACTAAAAAACTGATAAA
>CM053404.1:2812136-2820493 GCA_028644305.1 Xerus rutilus | reverse complement strand
TACATCAATTATTGAAACATCATCTTAGGAGGTTAAAATAGAAGAGCAAATTAAACCCAAAATAAATCAATTAAGAAAAATATTTTAAAATGTAAAACAAATCAAGACAGAAAAGGAAAGTCAACAGTAGTTCTGTTAAATTTAAGTAAATTGACAACTTCAGAAAAAAAGGAGGCGGAAAGAGACCACAAATTAGCAGAGTGAGTGAAGCATTGAAAATGTGACCTCACCACAGAAGCTATAGGCATTAAGAAGGTAATGAGGGGGTGTTCTAAATAATTTCTTGAAATTTAAATTGGAAACTGTGAAATACTAGAAAAATTCCTACACAAGCCAAAACTAAAAAACTGATAAAAGAACTATAAATGTCAATAGTCTCACATTTATTAAACGCATTCAGTTTGTCATGCAAATTCCTCAAGCCTTTCCCCGTTCCCTCACCACACACAAAACCTCCAGGTCCAGACAATTTTGTTAATTTATTCTTCTAAATATTTTTTTGGAGAAAATTACACAAACCTTAAAGATACCTTTCCAGGGACTAGGAAAAGATGAAACACTTCCCAAATCACTTTATGAGCTGACTTTAATTATAACCTCACAAAGGACGTGGCTAGGGAATAAAAGCTCCAAGTCCACTGTCCCTGTGAGCATAGACACAAAAAATCTAAACAAAATTCCAGCACAAATAATCCAACCAAAGGCCAAAGAGAGCAAACACCAAGCCCAAGTGGGGTTCATTTCAAGAATGCATGGGGTTTAACAGGAAGAACATCTACCCGTGTGAGTCAGCTTCCACTTGCTTCTCTTCCCAACAACTCGGTTCCATGGCTACTTGATGAGCAAGGAAGGCATCTATGGCTACTGCAGGAGGCTGGACAGGGATGTCAGAGGAAGAGGAAGGCACAGGCAGAGTGAGGAGGGCTCCATGCTGGGGCAGCAGATGGTCGGAATGAGGGATCAGTAACACCAAGTGACCTGAGCAAATGAAGAAACATATCCAGGGTAACACAAGCCATGGTTTTCCCAGGGCTGAGGAGGACAGTTACAAACATGCAAATGGAGAAAGTCAAGAGGGTGTGGTGTTGGATCAGAATGGGGTGTGCCAGTGGGTACTGGCGGTTTTGATAGAGATTGGATAGAACAGATGTATAGACCAACACATAGATACTCAGGTTAAATATAGATGCCAGCGAACCATATAGAAATACTTGTGTACACAAACATATAGAAGTGCATACACATTTGTATTTAGATAGATAGATAGATAGATAGATAGATAGATAGATAGATAGATAGCCTTCTGTATGCATGAGTTCTCTAGCTTGGCGAGAGAGGTGCTTAGGCAGCAACCCCAACAGTAACAAGCATGCCTAGCCCCAGACCTTAGTTTCTAAACAAACCTTTCCACTGAAAGAAATGAGGGATCCTTAGGAAAATAGCCTATTCCAGTCGAAGCAAGAAAAGCAGGAGACGGGACTGCACCTCTTCCTCCAGGCAGCAGGAAGGTGCTGGGGAACAAGGGTTGTGCCAGTGGACACCCGGCCAGCAGGAATGCGTTCCCACTGGGCAGACGGGCAATTTGAGCACGGGGGTAAGTAATGGTAACCACAGATTGTACCCCACTGAGAGGAGTAGGAATCCATAGTCCTTCCAGAAAATAATTAAGTAATCAGTTTAAAACTTGATGAGGGCTAGGATACAGAGTTTCAAAGTGCCTCCCTACAAAGGCTTGCTAATTACAAAGGAGAAACAAATGAGTCTGTAGTAGAGAAACCTGCAGACACTACCTTAATCGAGTAGTCAAGGAAAACATCATTCATAATGACACATGAAGATAACGGGAGCCTTGCAGAAACTGACAGGAGGCAACGGAGCAGGGCGCAGTCCTGGGAAGAACACAGGCCGCCCTCCAACCCCAAAGAGGCATCAGGCAAGGCCAGATGCGGGGACATGCCACAAAACAAATGGCCTGTGATCTTCCCAATCAGGAGGCACAGAAAGACAGAGGAGCTCAAGATGAAGGGAAATAAAGGAAACAGCACTGGTTCCCACAGGACACTCCACCCACACAAGTCTGAATCAGCCCGGAAGCCTGAGCGGGGCGTGTGGCCTGGATGTGCCATGTACTGCACACACCCGTGTCTTGATTTGGTGGTTGTCTAGAAGAATGCTCCAGCCGTGGAAATACACCTCAAGTACTCGGGAGCGGTGGAGGAGCACGTTGGCAGCAGACTCTCAAATGGGTTTGAAAAGCAAATTCTGCCTGCCTGGCTTTGCACGTTTCTGGAAGTCTGTTTTTATTACAAAATCATTCCAAGTTTTTAAATTGATAAAAATGCATGCGAACACTGGATATATATACATAATTCACCACACAGGCAAGATGATGGAGACAGAAACATTGTAACATGATCATCTCAAGAGATGCGGGAAAAGTATTTGACGGAATTTTACATGTTTCATTTGGGAGACTCTGGGATTAAGCCCAGCACCTAAGAGAGAGAGAGAGAGAGAGAGAGAGGGAGAAGGAAGAAACTTTTACATATATTCATAATTTAAGAAAACAAACAAAACCAAATTTGTAGCATAGACTTGCTGCTTCTACCTGGAGAAACACAGCTCTCACCCCTTCAGCAAAATAGAGCCCGACTCATGTCACAACCGCTACCTTTTTGAACCCATCAAAGGTCACTAGAGCAGCTAACTGGGCCAAAAGTTAAGGCAAGATGGTGTCTACAGAGAGAAGGGTGCCAGCCAGGACCCACTTGGGCAGAGGCAACAGACACCATCAAGAAGCGTGAGCTAGAACAGGGAGGATGGGACAGGTGGAGTGTTCCCTCCACCGGGGACTGCAGCTTTAGGTGGTGCACATACCCTCTCCCCGGTCTTAGCCCAGAATGGCCCCACACACTCTGAACAATGGCCACTGTGTGCACACTTAGGTCGAGAGGAAGCATGAAGGGGCGAGAAAGTCCTGAGTGTCTCCCTCTTCTCTCTCCACAGGAACACAGGTTTCAGTTTGTAGGGTCTACGGCACTGACAGTCCTCATGGCACTGCTGGAACCTGCACTGAGCAGAAAGGACCAAAGGAAAACCTGCTCCTGGGAGAGGCAGGGTCACACCCTGCAGCCACGTCTTGGTGGAGAATCAAGCAGGGCGCATCTTGAGGCCCAAGGCTCATGTCTCAGATCGAGATTTAACAGAGACAGCAACTGAAATAATTAATTCACCATATGATTATTTCAATACGCGCAGATAAAGCACTTGAAAAAAAAATCCAACGGACATTTCTGGCAAACACTCTCAGCAAAGTAGGTAGGAAACTAAGGTGGGGGACTTCCTTGAACTAATAAATAGCATCTGCAAAATTAAAAAAAAACAAAAACTGCAGCTAACGTGAGGAAGGACTGAACGCTGTCTCCTGAGGTCGGAATCGAGGGAGGATGTCTTCACCACTCCTACTCAACACTGTACCAGAAAACAGCGTAGTGGGCTAGGAGAAGGAAATAAAAGAAATGTACATCAAACGGGAAAAAACCTCGTTCTATGTCATGATCGCCCACTAGGAAATCACAGTGTCTACAGAAAAGCACCTGGAAATAATAAATTCAGCAAGTTTTCAGGACATGGCATTAACATGCAAAATCTATTTCTGCTGATATTAGTAGACAATTGGATACTGAGTTTTTAAAATATCATTCACAATAGCCCTACAAAATGAAATACGTAGGTATAAATCTAACAAAACGTCCTCATGTTCTGTATGTTGAAAATCACAAAAGACTGATAAAATCCAGCAAAGAAGATCTAAATCAACGGAGAGATAAACCTCGTTCAAGGACTGGCAGCCTCAGTACTGTTCAGATATCAGCTCTCTCCACTTTAACCTGTAGATTCAATGTGGTACTAATCAAAATCTCAGCAGGATTATTTGTAGACTATTCTTTCCATTTTAAAACAAATGGCAATGCCAAGTTGTTATGGTTTAGATAGGAGGCGCCTCCCCAGAGCTCATGCGGAAGACAACACAGGGAAGTCTACAGGTGAAGTGACTGTGGTGTGGAAGCCTTAACCTAATCAGTTCATTAAACTGCAGATACAGATTAACTGGGTGGTGACTCCAGGCAGATGGGTGTGGCAGGTGGGTCAATGGGAATGTATGTGCCTTTGGGGTATTTGTCCCTGAGGAGCCAGGCTTAGTTCCTCTATTCCCTGGGTGCCGGGTGCTGAGCTGCTTTCTTCCACACGCCCTTCTGCTCTGATGTTCTGCCTCATCTCAGGCAGAAGAGGTATGGAGCCGGCCATGTATGGACTGAGACCACTGAAATTGTGAGCTCCAAATACACTTTTCCTCCTCCACAGTTGTTCTTGTCTGGTCTTTGGTCGCAGCCTTGGAAAGGTTGACTAAAACACACGAGTGTTGGAGGAAATTCAGAGCAGCTGGAATTCTCCTATGTTGTTGGAAATGCAAATGGGAATAGCTACTTTGGAAACCTTGACTTCTTGGAGAAGTAATGGCTTCCAGGGCCTGAACTGGAAAAATCCTAGATGGACCTGAAGCATTTTGTGATGCCAGTGAGCAAGGAAGTGCTCAATGAGGGAGCAGCGGGGCCAAGGAGAGGGGAAGGGACCAAAAGGGCACTGGTGCCAACCTCAAGTTCTCTCCATGGCCAAACTCGGAGCAACCTGAGTTACAAATAGTGATAGAACTGAGCTATAACTCAAAGAACAAAATACATATCCACGAATCAAAAACCCTCCACCCGGGATCCTCAGGGTGGGTCTTCAGTACTTCCATTGGAGGGTGCACTGGATGTCCTGGTCAGCGAGAAGTGGCAAAGAAAACTCAACTACAAAAACTGGAGAAGAAAAATAAAGCAGTATTTCACATGACATGATTTTGAACTTAATCCAAAAAATCTATAAACAAACTATTAGTGCTAACAACAGATTGAGAGAGGTGAACACAGAAGACTGAGGCATGAAGTGTGTGGGTCAGAGCCGGGCACTGGAGGGCGATTCCACATGCTTTGGCCAACAGCAGTCAAATGCAGCTCAATGCCCTTAGGAAACAATTACAGAGCAAAACACTTGAAAGACAGTGACAAAGAGCATCTGAGACGATAAAAACACTAAGGAATGAGTCTAACAACCATGTGTAAGATTTCTGCACTAAAATTTACAAATACAGGTTGAAAGAAATTTTTAAAACCCTATATAAATTGGCTGAACTTGGACTAGCCAATACTATAAAGTTATCAATTTTCCCTAAATGGACCTAGAGATTCAATGTGATTGCAGTCAAAACCCAAACTTTCTGTACAGAAACCGGTAAGCTGATTCTAATCATGACTACAGTGTGGCATTGGCACCTGAATGGACAAGCAGATCCAAGGGCAGAAATAGAACCACAGACAGGTGGTCCCTGGCTTTATGACAGAGAGAACACTAGGGTCAAGAGGACAGCATGGTCAATTCTGTAGACCATATGAACATGGAAAAAATAAGTTCTGACCTAGACCTCGTGCCTCACACCATACGGAAAAGCATTCCTAGATGGCCCGTAGCCCTGCATAGAGAAGGTGAAACAATCAAGCTCCTAGGAGATAGAGAACACATATATAATACTTAAGTAGACACAAAACACTAAGCATGAAAGAAAAGTTCAATGGGATAGAGATGGGAAATTCTAATTTTCTCACCTTTTATGAGGCACATCAACAGATATAACTGTATAATTATATCTGTATAATATAATTTAATTAGCAAAATTAAAATCTTATTCAGCAGAAAGACAACACTGGCCCGCTATGAAAAGCCTACAGCTCATATCATAGTCAATGATGAAAGACTGAGTAATATTCCCTCCATGATAGGGAAGAAGCCTATGCTTACCACTTGCAAGAAATACTGTGGCCCAGCCAACGAATTAAGGAGAAGGTAGTGGGAAGGGGAAGGGAAGCCTAGAAAGAAGGGGCGAGGTCGTGCTGGGAAGGGAGAGGTGGGAGAGCCTGAGGAACAGCATATTGCTGAAGTCACGAGACAGACAGGAATGCAAAGTCACCTGCGTTCCTATAAACTAGCAGGGAGCAATTCAAAGCTTAAATTTTAAAACACTATTCATAACAGCATCAAAAAGTGTGAAATTAAGGTTAAATTAAATTTAAGGTGAAATTTAAGGGTAAATTTAACCAAATGTGGACAAGATCCATTCATTGGAAACCACATATTTCCGGTGACATGAATCCAAGAAAACCTACATAGATTGGAGCAATATAGTACCTGCTCATGGGCCGAAAGGCTCATTATTAAAATGGCAATTCCCTCCAATGTAACCTATGAACTCAGTCAGTACCAGTCCAGATCCCAGAGACACGTTTTTGTGCAAATTGGCAAAACCTTGCTCTAAAATTTATAGAAAAAATGCAGAACATCTAGAATAGTCAAATGAGTTTTTAAAGAAGAAAAAAATTAAAAGACTTGCAGTATCTGATATTAAGAAGTCCAAAAGGCCATGGTAAGAACATGGTGAGACAATGGCATGAGGGGTACGTGTACACTGAGAGAAAAGAGCCCAGAAATGCATGCGCGCTATGACCAGGGTCTAGCAGAGGGCAAAGATGACTAAACGTAGAACAGTCTTTACAATCAATGAGGCAAGAACAAAAAGATCTCCAAATGGGAAAAAAAAATCCCCGGCTCATTTAATAATGCTGTATACAAAACTGGCTTAACATAAAATTCATCAAACCTAGGCAAAATGTTATAGATAAAACACAAAAAAATAAGATAAAATGCTGATAAATTAGATTATCCAAAAGATGCCATTAACAAAGTGAAAAGGCAAGCCAATAACAGAAAATATTTGCACAGCATGTATTTACTAAAAAAATAAAAACCATATCTCAAACATATAAAGAGCTCTTTAAACTCAATTATAAAAAGACTTCCTCAAATGTTGGAAAGAATCAATAGAGAAATTTTGTCCAATGTGCAGTTACGAAGTCTATCACTTATTAAACTTAGAGAAAAATATATTTGAAGACATTCTCCAGCCAACTGCAAGATAAGTCAAAGTATAGAACCAAAGAATTCTAAAATCGAATTATAAAAGTACTCAGATAAACAATAAAACCAACCAGATAATCACAGAAGAAAAGGTAATATTTATTTTAAAAAATGCTGTTGTAAAGATGTGAAAACATCAATAGTTTACTGATAAACTGGTTCTACAAATCTCATGGTACAAACAGCAGGAAGTGGATTGGGAAGAAGGACAGAGATAAGGAGTACTAACTTCCTTGCCTCTGTTGAGGCACACGGACAGATGTGATATATGGCAGGCAACTTGATAAATACGCCAAGGACCGGAAATTCTTCTCTCTATGGCCACCAGTTTTACATGAAGGAATTTGTCCTAAGGAAATAGCTCTACAAAAATAGCTACACAGATGTAGTATTTATGGCTGACAGAAGTTGGAAGGGTTTGAAGGCCCGACAGTGTGGGATTGGCAGAAGTCTGGTAGCTTCACCCACAGAAGCACTCTTCATCCACAGAGGTAGGTGGATGGAGATCATTTGATTATTTCTTTTTCCTGTTGCCATTCTATTTAACGCTTAGAGTTTTGCCATGTCAGTCATGACTCTTTATCATCACGAGTTATTTGGCATGGTCCCTAACCATTTCCTATTGCTTTGCCCAACAGCTTTGATGCCTCTCTGGAACATTGTCATGTGGAATAGCTCATTTAACTCTTTATCCGTCTGCCACAAATGCTATTCTATGATTTAAATACTGGTGACTTTTTGCTTCCTAAAATGACAGTGGTCATGATTGACTTTTAAAAGAAAAAATAGCAATTGCATTATTTACAAGTGAGCTGCTTTATGGCACTAATGCATATAAATTCAGTGCTGAGTCTCAAAAGTGAGGCCACAGTTGCATTAAGTTCTAAGAATCTATGGTTTTGACAGATCTAAATAAAACACTACTTCCTACAACAAAGTGTATTATTTGATGATAGAATTAAAATTTTTATTTTTAACCCGTCTCCAGCAATACATATTTCTAAAAGTAAACAAACACACATTAGCAAATTAATTCAACAGGATCTCAACATGTGTATTTTGTAAAAGAAACTGATCCAGCAATAAAATATTCTCTACCACAAATGTGAGCCAAACCCATATTTCATTCATTTCGAATACTGGAATGCGCCAACATCTGGCTCACAGTCAAGTCCCTCAGGAATCCTTTGCAGGAACTCGGAGATACGGAGTCCTCTCCCAGCGGTGCCTAGGAGCAAACTTGTCCCATAAGCCATGTGCCCACAGGGCTCCCACGCCCACCGCCA
>CM053404.1:2782136-2807136 GCA_028644305.1 Xerus rutilus | reverse complement strand
CAATTGAATGAAAAGTAAGAAAAGTGATGCTCACAGCTCCACCCCATTGGAAAAGGGGCAATAGCAATTTCCCCCAAAGCTAAAACTCAGGAGGTTGTCTTGTTTGCACTAAACCCCACCATGGAGCAGGCAGGGGAGCTTTTGTGCACCTGATGGTGCACATGTATGGGCTCCAATCAAAGGCTACCTGAGACCCCCAGAGATTACAAAACAGGTAAAATAAGGGTGTGGTAGTGTATGCATGCGAAAAAGCTGTAAGTGCTAAGCATTAGGTAGTAAGTGTTAATTCCTCATAGAAGCTAACTCTCACAGAGCAATTATAATAATCTGCTATGGAATTTTGTCCACAACATCTCTCAAATCCTATGCAGATATACACACCTACACATGTCTGTCTTAGAAGGATTTTACCCAAAGGGTAAAAAGCTACGTTCCAGACCCTCATTCTGCTGGGCCTCCTGATAACCTCAGGTCATATCTTTGAAACTGAGATTTGGGTTATGTCTCTACAAGTGGAAACAATGAACTAAATATGAAGTTGGTAAAACTACAGGCAGTGGGCCAGGTCTGGCCCTCCATCTGTCATTGCAAATAAAGTTTTATTGAAACACAACTGTGCTCACGTGTTATGTACTGTCTGAGACTGCTTTTGCACAACAACAGCAGAGCTGAGTAGTTACAACAAAACCTGTATGGTCTGCAAAGCTTAAAGGGTTTTTCCCTAGCCCTTTATGGAAAACATTTACATTATCCTTGATCTCAACGCTGAAAAGCAATCAGTTTTTCAGAGGCTTTGTCTGTTCAAGTAATCTGGACATTTAGAAATAAGTATAGAGAAAACCAAACACTTTTATTCTTTCCCTGAAGGCTGGCAACTGCCCCAAATTTAGCGAGTTAGATGCCGGGGAGTTGAGGGGAGTAGTGGTCTGGTGGGTCACAGGACCTGAGGGCCTGAAGTGGCCAGATGAACACAGTTGGATGAGGGCTTTACTCAGACTTTCTGGACACCACTCAGAGGTGGCCATGTTTCCTTGCCTTAAAGTGTCCATCAGTTAGTTGATCAGAGAGCTTTCAGGCAGCGGTGCTCTGGCTTTGGGAAAGTGTTGACCATCATGGTGGCTCTGGTGTGGCTGGTGGGAGACATTGCTGAAGACAAAGTTATCTGAACCCACAGGTGACAAAACACTTGTCCCCATGTGCACAAAATAAGGGCTCAGTGTTCTGGGAAGAAGGCCAGGGGCATGCTCCAGGGCTTTGCTCCGAGGTGTGGAGCACACAGCCAGTGGGAACTCCATCAACCCAGAGCCTGCGGAGAAGGCAGCCTCATCAGAGACAGGATCCATGTCGCTCAACACCCCTGAATGCTGGAGAAAAATCAAAAACAAACATCAAAACAGCGTGACAACCAGGCATGGCAGAGCTGCGTCCACAGTCCACCAGTAGGATGTGCTGCCTGGACACGTTCCCAGGACGGGGGCCAGTGGTTTCCCTGCACCCCATCCATGCATCCATGATGAGCTCACAGCCTGAGGGGCAGTGACATGGGAAACCAGCTCAGCACCAGGTGATGGAATCTCCATCTCCCAGGAGGTGACAGAGCTCCGTGCTCTGTTCTGAGGGTTCCATTTAGAAGAGGAGATGTGGCCACATGGGGCTCAGAAACCACAGCAAGGGAGAAGAGAGAGCAGAGAGGCCACACCAATGGCAAGAGGGTGGAGAAACGGGAGCAGGGTCTGGACAGCTGGGGGTTGTTTTGTCAGGCAGGTCCCTCTTGATATCCACGGGTGAAAGATGCAGGATGCAGATTCCAGGGACAGTAGGGAAACTGGCTCTCATGCCAGAGGCAACTGCCGAGCAGCGGGCCTCTCTGCAGCAGCTTGCGGTGAGCATTGGCGGTTAGAGTGGTCAAGCAGGAGCCATGGGTCCTTTGTCACGGGACAGAATGTCCTCCTCTGGGTGCACTCCCCAGGCTGAAGCCTCCACGTGCCACAAAATCGGAGTAACCATCTCCCGGGTGTCTGGGCAAGTTTTAATCTAACAGGCCCCCCTGCCATTCCTCTCCCCACTGCTCCCAGGCCACCAGAGCCTCAGTGCCCCTCCAGGTGGGGCCCTAGTTGCTTTGAGAGCTACAGTCAGCACAAGGATAGGAGCAGTCTCTCAAACTGCAGGATCACAGGGCCTCCTTCCCTCTGCTTGTCCAGGCTGGGCTGGCTGCTTCTCCACACCCTCTACCCCACACTACACACGAGCAACTGCATTGTTTTTACTTTATTAGGAGAATCCTTCCAGTCTTCTCTCCTAACTCCATGTGTAGATATAAATACATAGATTTACTTTATAGGAATAGGATTATTCTACACACACTTGCTTGTAAACCTGGTTTTTTAAATAGTATTTAATAAGCGGTAAAATCATTTTAATAGTTCCATAATATTCTATTCATGTCCCAAATTTTTAAAAAACTCACCTAGACCGCAATTAAAAAATACTGCATAGCTCCATTGTGCATGCATTGAAATACATTAGTACAAAATTTCCATTTTGAGATAAATAGCCTAAGTCTCCCCAGAGAGCTTATATCAATGTATCTTTCTACTCCTTTACCAACATTAAATATTGTTACTCTACCTAATCATTGTCCTCAGGCGGGGGAAATTCTGCCTTTGATATTCTAGTCTGCATTTGCACTTCTATTCTGGAAATTGAGAGTTCAATTTTTGTTAGAGCACCACCTTCGACATGGCCAAATTCTTACAAATTACATGATTTGCTTAAGAGACAAAGATGACTATGTCTTCCTTTCCTCATAAAGGAAATAGGAATAACAACTTCATTCACACCACTTAGGGTTGTTATGAAATCCAATGAAAAAAAATAAACTCAAGCACGTAAAAAGAGTGATAATACAACATTACAGAATGGGCTCATCTCAGGAAGGCAAGGTTGGTTTAACACCTGAAAATCAATGTATTTAGTCATGCATGCAAACTACAAAAGGAAGATCATAAGATCAATCAAAAACTCACAAAAAGCACATACACAATCCAGCTTCCTTACTGATAGAGACTCAGCAAAGCCAGAAGAGAAGAGAGCCTCCTAACTCTGATTGAAGGCATCTGTGTAGACCTGCAGCCAACCTTGGTTTTGTGGGCAAAGACTGAACTGTCCTCCCTGTAGTCAGCAATGAGATAGGGATGTCTGCTTTCACTACTTCTGTTCCATCTTACACCAGAGGTTCCAGGAGGGGCAGGAAGGCCAGAAAAAATAAATAACTAAAAGGCAGCCAGATGAAGAGGAAGAAGCAAATTTATCCTAACTAAAAGATTACATGATCATCTATGAGGAAAATCCCACTGATTCTATACAAAACCCCTAAAATGAATAAATGAGTTTAACAAGTTCGTAGGATTCAAAATTACAAAAATATCCATTAATTTTCAATATACTGGCAACTATCAGAATCTGAAATTAAAACCAATAGCATCATTTACAGCAGCATCAAAATACATGAAATATCCAGGGACAAATCTGGCAAAAGATGCACAAGATTTGTCCGTGGAAAACCAAACAACATTCCTGAGAGAAATTAAGGAAGATTTAAATGAATGGAGAGACATAATGTGCTCATGAATCAGAAAACCCAATGTTCTTGTGGGATCAATTATCTTCAAATTGATCTATAGACTCAACACAAAATTTCTGTGGACATTTTTATAGAAACAAAGAAACTAATGCTGAAAAGTATATGGAAATGGAAATGAACTGGAATAGCTAGAGCAGCTTGGGAACACAGCAAAGCTGGAGGACTAAGGATTGCAGAGTTAGTTAAAGCTACAGTCCTCCTGTAGTGCAGCCCAACTCAGGGGGCCAGGGCAGGGCCGGGTCCAAGCAGCCCAGCAGGCATGGACAACCAGACTCTTGAAGATGTGCGAGGCAGGGCACTAGAGAGGACGTCCCCGTGAGACCCCTCCACGCACGCACAGAACCTCACCTCTGAACTTGCACTACATACAAAAATCAACTCAAAACAGAGAAAAGACTTGGCTGTGAAAACTAAAACCATAAAAATTCTAAAGAAAACATAGGAGAAAATATGTGTGACCTTAAGACATGAAAAGATTTCTCAGATCCTACACCAAAAGCATGACCTGTAAAGACAAAACGATTTGAGAACATTTTAAAATGCTCTGCTAAAGACACTATTGAGCAAATGAAAAGACAAGCTGAGGACTGATGGGAAGATTTGCAAAGCATCCATCAGATAAAGGACTTCATCCAACTACTTCATAATACATGAAGAACTCAAGAAAAAACAACTCAACTTTTAAAACTAAGAAAAGATTTGAAGACATACTTCACCAAAAATACCATTTTAAAAAGATATTCACATAATTATTCCCTTGAGAAATGCAAATTAAAGCTACAATAATTTACTACTGCATGCATAATAGAATGTTTACACTTTAAAAGACTGACCACATCAGGGCTGGATTCTGAAGGAACTGGAATTGTCATGTAATGCTAGTGGGAATGTAAAATGTTGCAAGGACTTTGTAAAACATGTTGGCAGTTTCTTCACAAAGAAATTACCATATTCCACTCCTAAATGTTTACCTAAAAGAAAACATGTGTCCCTACAAATGCACACAAAAACGTTCACAGCAGCTTATTAATAATATCTGAAATCTAAGTTTCCATCTGTAGGTGAAAGAATTATAAACTGTGGCATCCACATCTAATGGAATACTACTTCACAGTAAGAAAGAATAAACTATTTTTTTAAATAATAGAAATGAACTATTGCTGTCCACACAACATGTATGAATTGCAAAATAGTCACTCTGAGTACAAAAAGACAAAGAAAGGAAGAGCCCATATTATATGATCCCAGCATGCAAATTCTAGCACACTGGCATCTAGTGACAGGAAGCAGGGCAGTGGTGGCCTGGGGATGGTGGTACTTAGGGAGGAGGGAAGGAGTACCAAGTGGATGGGAATTCATTGTATTGATGTGGTGATAACTCTACCACATTGCATGTCAGAGCTTATCAACTTTTACACCTTAGACATGTGCAGTGCATGATATGTCAATCACGCCTCAATCAAAAATACAAAGCACTTTGGATAGCAGGTGCTGGAAGGACAGGAGGTGTTCAACAAGCATTAACTGCTGCTGTAATTACCTTTCCTCCAGCAGGTAAACTTCCTAGTCTGATGGCTTTCTGTGCATTTAACTTCTTGTAAGATTTTTAAAATGAAAAATGTTATCTCCTGTGGTCACTGCTTTGTCTTTTGACTCCATCCTGGTGACTGCTGCTCATTCATCTTTCCAGACATTTCCATACTTTGAGAAGGACAAGTTTGATTCTAAAAATTTCATCTTGTCTATCCTTCCAGCTTTGTTGAACCATGACTTATATATAATAAAATCCCTCCATTCTCACTGTACTACTGGCTGCGTTTTGGCCACTTTCTGTGGTCACGTAACTACCTCTGTCTCAGGCCAAGAGCTTCCCTTGTGTCTTTTTGCAGTCAGAGGCGCCACATCCCTCTCTTGGCAACCTCTTATCTGTATTCTGATAATTTTCTTTTCCTGGAATTTTACTGAAAATGATTATGCAATATATAGTCTTTCTTTTGTATCTGGCTTCTTTCACTTACTGTAAGATTTTTAAGATTTATCCATAGAATTGTGTGTGGCGATATTTTTCTTTTAATTGCCAAGTAGCATTCCTGTTATGGTTATGAGGTATTTGTTTATCTCTTCACCTCTTGAAAAATATTTGGTAGTTTACAGTGTTACTGGTTTTGGTTTCCAGTTTTCTTTTTATTTTAGTGTGATTTTTAAAATTGGGGAGCTATTATAATGCTGCCATGAAAACCTATGTATAAGTCATTTGTATAGACATATGTTTTTATTTTGGGAGGGAAATACCTAGGAATGAGATTATTGGACTTCAGGTTTTATTTTGATAAGACATTGCCAAGCTGTTTTACAAAATTGCTGAGTCTTTTTCCATTTCCACCAGCAATGTGTAAGCATTCCAATTGTTCTGTTTTTGTCAACACTTGGTATTGTCAAGTTTTAAATTTTAGCCATTTCTGTCTTACCTCTTATCAAAATTTTTAAAGTCTCCCAGTTCACATTAGCTTTCTTTCCTATAACAAGATTTGAGTCCTAAAATTCCCCTTATCTATTAATAAAATTGACTATAGTTTTTAAAAAGATGATTGTGAAATGAAACATGACTCCTCCCACACTCGCCATGTTTTTGATGTCTTAAAATGTAAGCTTTCACAATAACCCATAATGACTCTAGTGTCTTTTAATCTAAGAAAGAAAATAAGGAGCTGTTCATTACTGAGAAGTATTTCATCTAGCCTACTAAAGATAAACCTACTAAAAACCATTAGTAGGCTTTTTTTTGGGTAGAAGCAAAGTAAAAACAAGGAACCAAGAGATACTTAGGACTAAAATGAAATGTAATACTTTGATAATGCTCTACATGGTACATTTTATTATGCTCAAATCCATGGTTGAGTTAAAAGAGAATGATAGGGGACCCCAGAGTTGGGTCATAGGTCAATGTAGAAATCCTTGTGAATTGGACTTCCAGGGCTACTGTGGGGCAGGGGGAAAAGAGTCTTCCCTTCAGGGGCTGGGGTTGTGGCTCAGTGGTAGAGCGCCTGCCTTGCACGTGTGAGGCACTGGGTTCAATCCTCAGCACCACATACAAAATACATAAATAAATTTAAAAAAGGTTTGGAAAAAAAATTTAAAAAAAAGTCTTCCCTTCATATGTGACCACACCCACACAAGCTCACCTGCATGAAGTCAGGAATGAAGGACCTGAGTTGGTTTAGAATGGGTTTGGGTGTCAATTCAGGACTTAACTCATCATACAGGGGCTTTATCAAACAAGAGCATTTCATCCACCAGCAGGAGGCTGGCACTGGCAGCGTTGAGGGCATGCGTGGGGCCAGAGACCAGCATGTTGAAGCTGAGGTGCCCTCAACAGCCTTTCCTGCCTCTGTGCAGGGAAGTGACCAGCAGATGTGGTGGCCTGGGCTCTGCCTCTTCAGCACACCCAGCCACACCAGTAAGGGGCGATCATAGCACCTGCTCGGGCCTGACTCCAGATCAGGGCTGCACTTCCAGCGCCCCTCCTGTCTCCCCCCTTTCACCGTCACCTCCACTAACCCACCTCCATTCAGCTGGCTGAAAGAATGGCTCTGGTATTTGCTGTCAATATCCTTTAATATTCTCGACATTATAGAGACTTTGCAAAAATGATTTGCTTAACCAGTGCAGAGATTTAAGGCTATAATCTCAGCCTAAATTCACCTGTCCATTCATCCTTCCTGGAAAATACCTTGGCATCCTTCAGTGATTGTGCTTGGGATGCAAATGGACTCAAAGAAGCTGACCAGTTCATAAAGAAAGAAACAAGCTGCCATGATCTTTATTTCTCAAATAAATGCCCCAAATACAATAGAAACATCTTACCATTGTAACTTAAAAACCAAAGAGTCTTTGTACTCTTCCTAAAAATGCATGCTTATATCTGAAGCCACACAAACTATATAATTTTCTTGTCTATTTTATAAATCATAAAAATTATATAATGCCACATAGTCATTTACTTTTTTGGGGGGAGGTATATTATTTCAAGAAAGACGAGCTTCATTCCCTTAATTTAAAAGTATGTTAAGCCAGGCACGGTGGTGCTCGCCTATAATCCCAGCACTTAGGGAGGATGAGACAAGAGAATCATGAATTCAGGGCCACCCTCAGCAACGGCGAGGTGCTAAGCAACTCAGTGAGACCCTGTCTCTACATAAAACACAAAATAGGGCTGGGGATGGGGCTCAGTGGTCGAGTGCCCCTGAGTTCAACCCCCAGTACCAAAAAAAAAAAAATATGTTAATATTCTTGGTTGAAGTTAGGGTGCAGGTAGAAGAAAAATTCCCTTTCCTTCTCCTTTCCTTCCCAATTTTTCTTCATTTTACATAATCAACACAACATAGCAATACCAAAGTCTTTGCAGCAATTAATACTATGTATTTGTCTCTGTGTTTCATAAAAGGTCCTAAAATACCTGAGAAAGAAATCATTCCCTTCAAGATCCATCCTGTGCGGGGTCGACATGGGCATTGTTTCCAGAAATGGGGGCAGAAGCCAAGATCTTGCCTTCTCCCAATGAGGCCCCTATTAATATATACCTGTGCACATTTTTATCAGAGGAACTAATAAGATGCTAGTGAGGAAGCAAAGTTAGCTATTAGATAACAATTCTCCTGCCAACAGCCATAATCTGACCCAGATTGAGCTGGGCGTAGCAGTCCATTAATGGTTCACGGCTCATACAATAATGACCTGCTAACCTGACATGGTGTTGCTCTCACATTCTGCCGTCCCCTGGGATGCTACTGTCACTGTGTTATCTATTGCCTGCTTCCCTATCAAAGGAAAAAGCAGAGCTGAAATGTATGTACGCACCGGGCTCTGTAGTTCACTGCACACCAGCCCCGCAACCGCGAGAACAATAGATTTATAAGTTTATCCTACATTAAGCCAAACATGCCTGACTGCACTGTAAATTACTAAATAATAAACCAGGTGGTGTAAGATCCTGACTTGGACAGAATATAAAAATCTATCAACCTGTAAAATACAATAACCATAAATGTGCTGTATAGCTGATGGCCCAGGTAAACCGCCCGCCACCGGGACCCAAGGTTTCAGCAAGAAGATTGCAACAAAGACGGGCTAAATTTTGAACTTGGCTCCCTTTTCTTTTGTGCTCCATGTCAGCAGAGGAAAGATCACTGAGTTAGAACACTTGAGTGTTTGTTTTGCTTGTTCGATTTCTTTGTTCAGATTTGGCCGCTTCCCCTGTAATCTGCAACTGCTCCAGAGCCCTCGCCACGCAGCAAGGGACCGGTGTGTCCCAACACAACAGCGCCCACGTAGACGCTGCTTCCACTCCCAAACTTCCCATTCAAATGAGCCGGAGACAATCCAGGCTGGCTGGAGAAAGCAGAGAGTATGGGGAAGACACAGCCTGCGGATGATATTCACCTTCCTTTTGAGAAAAAATGCCTTAACACTAGGTTAACTCAGTCAAACCGGTCCTGGATCTCACACGGGGGCAGTCGTTGCAGAATACAAGGAAGACAGGGAGGACCGGGCTCCATCTTTCCCTGTAGCCTCTGCAAGAGAGAAGCCATCTGATGGATCTCAGGAAAGAAATTAATTTGACTTCAGTGAAAGATTCCAAAATGATCCCATAAACTGCAATTCCAAAACATACAAAGCTAATTAATTCCTTTTTAGGAGATTTTCAATAAGCAAACCAGGTTAAGTTTATATGATTTACAAACAGTGTTTACATTCACGGAGGTGCAACTAATTGCTACGCGGTTTGACATCATTACAGGAAAGTGCTGGGGATGCAGGCAGTGTAATTAGGGGTGGTTTCAAGTTCACTACCTGATTCCCGTCGCAGAGCTTTCTAACACGCTTACGCAGTGTGGCCTTGCTAAAACGTGATTACCTTTTGCCGGCTGTCTGCCTAGATTTTGAATGAAAAATCATGATCTCTGTACAGGGAGTTGCACCCAGGCGGCTTAGATTCCTTCTGAATCGCGCGCATCTGCCCCTCAGACTTCATCTTCTCTTGTTTTGCACATCGACCATGTCGTGACTGCAAGCCCTGGGATACCTCCTCGGAGCACACTGATGTGACACTGGAAAGCCGTACGCTTAGCAAGATGTCTGAGGAGCAGACCTTCCCCGTCCACGCAGCAGGCACGGCACCAGCAGTGCTCATCAATAATTTAGTTCCAAATCACAGTTCACTTTCCATTTCAGTCAATGACAATTGTTTTGCCAGTTTTAATTTTTAAGGTTTCATCCGGTTAAGTTGCTGTCTTCTGCAGTAAATGTAGCTGCTAATGGCAACGTTGTCACTTTGAAGGGCTGAAACTTGATAGGCTGGAACTTGGGGGACAGTGTCTGGATCCCAGGATATCTGGGTTTTTAGGAGTCATTTCCATCCCAGAATGACCAGGACTTGTGGTACAGACATTAGGCTCCATGGTTACCACTCTTAACAAACATATAACCAAGAACCAAACCCAGAGAATGTTCTAGAACCCCTGGGAATGTCCAAAAATTCCCTCTCTTCTGTTCTAAAGACACAACTGTGTCCTGGAGCAAAGGCACCTGGCAGGGTTGCTTCCTTCCAGCTGAGGAAAGGGTGATTTGAGCTGTAAAAATGCAGCTTTCCCACAGTTTTCACTACTTTTGTGTCCACAGTTCTAAGTTTCAGATGAAGCACTTGCAAAGCACTTCATGTTGAACTGTTATCTCCTCTAGATTCTGTCAATGCAGTTCTGAAAGAAGAGTAAATGAAATAAGTTCCCAAAGCAAATGATTTCATAATGTAAGTTCCACCTCAGGAGTCTTCACAGGGATTTCAAAATGCAGACATCAGAGGAAAAACTGTTCAACAGACTGCACATTGCTGGTGAGAGACCCTGCAGCTGACCACTTCCCACATGCAGCCCTTGGAGGTGAGGAGAGGGCAAATAGCACATCTTGACACACTCTTTTGGCCTTTGACCCGACAAGATGCAAAACTTCCCACCGACCTGCAGAAATAGTGGGAGCCTGCTTTAGGGAGCCAATTGGACCCTTCAAAGAATGGATTTACCCCTAGGGGAACAACTGCTGGTTTTCCTATTCAAAATCAAAAAACTGATTTCTAATTGACTTTCATTAATTTAAACATGGCACCAAAGCATTACATATCTCTGCTAATAAGCAATTGATAAACTCCAGATCAGAAACTCTGAAGACCACAAGTAATCAATTCCCATCTTCTTTTTTTGTTGCTATAATGAAATATCTGAGTCCAGGTAATTTATAAAGAAAAGAGGTTTGTTTTGAGTCCTATTTCTAGAGACTGGAGATCTAACATTAGGCAGCCACATCTGGTGAGGAGGTCCTTGTGCTGCTACATAATAATGTGGGGAGCAGAAGTGCACATAAGGGGCAGAATACAAGGGTGGCCTCAATGTTTAATAACCCATTCTTGAGGCGAGTGGTCCAGTACCTCGAGAGCAAGCACTCACTCCCACTGGAATGAGCTCAGTCCCCTTGAAGAAGGCACTGAAAGCCCTTAGTGACGGCATCACCTCTCAGAGGCCCTGCCTCCCAAGAGCACTGCAGGGCCACAAATTCAAGTGAGCTTCAGTGGGAACAGGCCATATTCCAACCAGCAAACATTCAGGCCGTGTTTTAAGAGCCCACCTCTTGGCAGACCTCAGAGCTGCGCCTCCCCCATGTCCTGAGTCGGCAGCTCCATACAGTCCTCTCTGGAATCCTCTGTGCTTCTCCTTTTCCCACGGTGCTCTGACCAGCTTCTCCCTCCCTGACTTCTCCATCATGTCCCTGAAAAGGACACCTGGATGTATACACCTGACCTGAAGTTCACAGAGAAGCCGTTGCCTGCCTGACTGTCGCAGTGGAGCCTTTGGTCCCAGGCGCCGGCAGCCCGCTGGGAGCACTGGGTAGATGTCTGACTCCACCTGGCGGGCTGGTCACTGAGGGATGCTCAGCCCACAGCGCTGACTGTGAGCCAAGCTGGGCCATCGAGAAGAGCTGTGCCAGGTGCCCAGAGCATGTGACCAGGACCCGGCCCAGCCAGGAAGGCATCCTCAGGTCTCCCCGAGCACCATTGAAGGGTTCACTTTCTCCGCCTTCTGTCTCAGATGCCTGGGCTGCTTCTGCAGAACCAACCCCACCTGTTGTTCAGTTCGATTTTCTGCAGGAGAGGATGGACTCCAGGCCCGGGGAAGGGGCATCGCAGGCAAAAGCCACGCAGGTCTTCGAGGATGCATGTCACACAGGTAAAGTAAAGCCATCACGACATCCTGACCCTGGGCCGTCCTCCTACAGCAGGTGAGGGCTGTGACCTGAGCCCTCTGCCGTCCCCGGCAGGGGCAGCCAGGCCCATGAGCCCTCGTGTTCTGACGTCAGACGCAGGATGCTGCCCAGCTTCCACAGGGTGAAGCCCTAGAAGCCAGCTGGCTGCCCTAGGGAAGCGCGGACCACAGGTCCACAGGTGGCTCCTCCTAACACCGCTCCTCCCACTGGACCCCAAGTGCTGCTGGCAGTCACTCTCCACCTGGCCCAGAGCTGCACTTCCTGCTCTCGTCCCCGTCTTCTGCTCTCTGTCCATTTCTAGCATCAAGGAAGCTGTGTGGACACGTGAGACAGTGGGTGTGGACGCCTCATCACAAGGAGGCCAGTGAGGCCTTTCCGAGCACTAATGGGTCCACGGGGACACAAGCACCAGGAGCTGCCTCCTCCAGGCGGTAGAGGAGTCTTCGCGGCACCCAGACCCAGTGCATGGCACACGGGTCCAAACATCAGGCTCTGCAAAGTGACAAATCATGGAGCTTCCAGGTCACCTGTGAATAGCCAAAACCACAAAGGTCAAATCACAGATTCCAGTGGCCTGCTGAATCAGGTCCCCACACCAGTCCCACAGGCCACCGAAGCCACAAGTGTTCAATCAGCTTCATGTGACAAATAGGTTCCAAGTTCATCTTATTCTTTTAGTTGAAAGTTAACCCTAGTCCATCGACATCAGTGACCGCAGACCCTTGCTCAGGTTGATTCCTAGACACTATGAAGTTTATTAGGAAGCTCAGAAACAGAGGACTCCATAGGCACTGGCTTAAATGTGGGGGGACTGATCTCACAAGAACTCCAGCACGCATGGTGAGTCGCAAGTTCCCTGGCACAGCAAGGTGCCAGGCTGCCATCCTCTTGCCCTCTGCCATCTGCCATGGAGCCCCTCTCCTGGCCTTTCTCACTTGGAGGAACTCAGCACGCAGCCAGAAGGGGCCTTGCTTCCCTTGTCTCTTTTTCAGCCATTCAACCCCTCCCCCCAGGGGCCCCTCAGCCTCTTATTGGCCAGACTTTTATCACATGTTTTTGCCTAAACCAATCTCTAGCTCAGAAAAATAATGATTGGCTTAGACAAATGCATCGCAAACTGAAATTAATTTCATTAATTGTGCAGCATTTTTAATTGAAATCTGTATCCCCCTGTAGATATAAATCTGAACATACACACACCCAGCTAGTTCAGTGTGCTCACTGTGACACGGGACAAATGTCTTGCTGTCTAGCTGACCAGGACAAATGCCAACTGTCTAGTTGACTAAGTAGTTGGAGAAGCCTGGCATAGACCCACTCGACCTACCCTGAAGCCCCTGAACGTGTACACCCCAACAGAGGGCTGGAGGAATCAGGTCCCGTGAGGAAGGAAGACATGGGGACAGCAGTCGGCAGCCGGGCAGCCAGAGCGGGCAGCAAGTGAAGAGGAGGCAGCCCAGGGTGGGAAGATCCTCACATGGACAGGGGCGGAAGCATTCAGAACTGGGCTCTGCAGCGCCCACGGCAACTGCAGGTGCCAGCCGGCGGCCCGCGGGTCCTATGCAGGGGACGTGCACGTGTTTCCAGCCAAAGGTGTGCAGCCAACATGGAGGCTGTGGATTACAACACAGAGACGCACGGCTGACTTCATTGAAAAGCTGGAAGCCGCCCTGCTGGGGTTCCTTCTGAGGAGCAGCTAAGCTCGTCACAGCCAACAACACGGTTTATTTATTGATTTCCTATGACGTGCTTCGTGATGCTGCTGAAATCCTTCCCTGGCTTTTAGCACAGTGTGACTCAGGAGACAGACCTGTTGAGGGCTATCATCACCAGGATGCCTCCTGTCACTGTCCTGTCTTCCTAACCTGATGCAAGGAGATTCATATTCAGTGAAGAAGGAAATTACTTGGGGTATGTATCATTCAAATCCTTAAGGATTATTGGCTAATTAAGAGCAAGTAATGTAAATTTGCCTGGTGTTGGGTTTTCAAGAACAGTAAAATAACATAATTAAGTCATGAAGGAAGCAGATCGCTTAGGATAGTCTTCACTGCAAAGGTATAGGATGCTGAAGGCAGGGAATTCTGGAGGTTAGGGAATGTGGGGGTGTAGGAAGCTGGTGGTCTGCGTCAGCCTGCGAGTGGAGAAAAGGGCCTCTTCTGCAAGGGCCAAAAATTGTTTCTAAAAACAAGAAACTGTGTTTGTTTGACTTAAATCTGTTCCTATTTCTTATAAGATTTTCACTGAAAAAAAAAATCCATTAGGTAATTAAGTTTTCTTTTTGAAAAATACTAATTGCTTGAAAATAAACAAGTAAAAAGTAGATAACGAATTTCCTAGAAATGCAAGCCCTAATAAAATTATAAAATAAATTTTAAGTGGCATTTCCTAATTTTGACTTCCCTTTGACTTGTATTCATGTGCGTGAAATTACACAGAAAAACGTAAAGTTTCAGCTGAGACTGTCCACTCCAAACAGCCCAGTTAACCTCTATTCTTTGCAGACTCGGACTTTTATCACTCATTGCTAAAAAATGTTATTCTTGTACCCCAAATCCTGAAGTCAGTTGTGAAAACCCCAACAAATTCTGAAGGATGTAGAAGAGGCTTATAATCAACTCAGCATTTTTCTATTCCACCAAGGTCACCTGTGACAGGAATGAAAGGTCTGACATGGCCAAAAGCGGCTGGATCATCCCCTGGGAGGCCAGAATGGGAGGCTGGCAGTCAACCTCCTACCACCTGACAGGTGAGATTCCTTTGGCAGCCACCTGCAAGAGCTTCCAGCCAGGAGTCCACAACCCAGGTCCATGCTTCACTCCGCTCGGTGCTGTAGGGGACAGAGTGACAAGACCTGGAACAGAAGCACAGCAGGAATCACCTGGGTGGAGGTGGAGACCGGGAGCAAAGGAGCTGAGAGGGCGCTGAGTGCTGAGGAAGAAGCAGGCGGGCAGGGCAGAGCTGGTGACGAGGAAGCAAGGCCGAGGCTCGGCTACAGACGCCCGATGCAGCGGCCTTGGCCTTGTAGGTGAAGGTCATCAGGGACATCAGTCAGCCATACAGAAGGACTCAGGACTCGCTCTCATCAAGACATTGGCCCTTACCAGGAGGAGGGTGGCTAGAGCTGCTCCCGTGCCGAGAGGGAGACAGGATGTGAAGTGCCTGGTGCTGACCCATTTTCTTTGTGCTTGCAAACCACAGCGAGGACCAGAAAACACAAGTCCTGAGCTCCCGTGCACTGGCACAGCGCCCCCGTGTGCTGAGGTCCTGGTTTACCACCACCATCCCCTAGAGCAAGTCCAGTACTGCAGGGCCCTCCCAAGACCAATAAATGGCTGCCAAACCCCACACCTGCCCCCCCCCCCAGATGCCACCGTGGGCCCTGGAGTTGGCTCCCTAGCTCTCTGAATATGCCCCCACCAGAGTCCGTAATCAGCTCTCTACAGATGCAATTCTGTCCAAACACTTGGTGATATACTTTCAAAGAAGTAGTAAGAGTCTCATCACGAGCTGTCCCCTACCCACTCGGCAATCTATTTGTCTTGGGTACCAATGACTGTGTCTTCGTTAGGCCATGCGGAGGGTCATGCTTAGGAATTCCCAAAGGCAGAGGGGCAGGGAAAGCTCTCTGGTAGTGAACCACTGACACCTCCCAAAGAACACTGTCATGAACCACAGCAGACGTTTCGCTAGCGTTCAGTGTGAATCTTCCCTTACTGACTTCAGTGCCCCCAGATACACACCACATAGCAAAACGGTATTAGCCCAACACCATGATTCGAAGAATTCACACTGAGCATCTGCTTGTTGGATCTTTCCGAGCATCAATTTTTCCTCTAAGCATATTTGCCACTATGTTCTCCTGATATGGAGTGGTCAGAAGAACCAAAGCAAGTGCTCATTAGAGTGACCAAATGCCCCGTACTTTCACATCAGTTTAAAAGGAAAAATAACCAAGATCTTCCTTGTGCCACCTTCCCGGACTCCTGACATCTGCCACAAAACTCAGGCCATCGGTCTCTCCCTCCAAAGTGGAGCCGCCACTCCACCGGTGCTAAGATTATGTCAAAAAAAGTTCCTGACTTATAAGCATATCTTCCCTCACCCCGCTAATGATTTCCACAAATGTACCCACTGATGGTCTTTTTTATGTGCTTTCCAGAAATTACTGGGAGGCCCAGGGGGCCATTTGGGGGTTCTGTGCTTAGGGATTTGACAGGTAATGTTAATGAGACTCACATCCATGTTTATTCCAGGATTTATTTATTTAGAGTGGAGTGTTCTGGTTGCCTGAGCCTTACTGAATGGGCAGCAGAGGAGAGGGGAGAGGGAGTGGGAGGGAGAGGAGGGCATCTCCAAGGCCTCTGCAAAGCCGCCTCCACAAGCACCGTTTAGGGCCTCTTCTGCAGGGACTGCATCCGTCTGCCCTCATATTGTCGGGTTGACAAGAGGAGGAAAAAAATTAACCAAAAGCCAAATCAAATAAATGTGCAACTCATAAATTCTGCAGCTAAAAATTTACCCCTGAGAGATAGCAACAGTGCACCATGGAAATCTTCCCCCACCCCGGCCCTCGTAAAGACCGAGGAAAAGTGAAGCTTCTCCGCTCCCGAGGCCCCGAGGCCCCGTCTGAGGGGCAGCCAAGCGCCTGCTTCCTCCTGGTCTCGTTAAGGGATTTATTCCCATTGCTGGTGGGCCTGAAGCCGCTCTCCTCCAACGTGAGGTCAGCCCCGCACACTGCTAAGCAACTCCGGCTTGGACCAGCCTACAGCTGGCTGACCACTCCTCCTGGCCTCAGATTGGGGCCTCAGCTTGGGGGATTAGGGGTGCTCCTGCCAGGGATGCTGTGTGCACCACAGAGGATGTGGAAGGACAAGTGAGGTACCATGGGCCATGGCCAAAGACACCCACCTGATCTCAGCAAGCCCAGGCCGAGCTCCCACTCAGGCTGGGGAACTTCACTACTCCTTTTCTGACGGGGGTCCCAGACATCACTCCTAACAAAACATTTCTAAGGAATCTCATGTTCTCTCCAAGGTTTCAACCAAAACCCAAGAAAAATCAGCCTTCAGCAAAAGCCAGCCTGTTGCCTGCCACTGACTAAACCTGCCAGCAGCAGCAGGAGCTTTCAGGTAAAAATGTTGATGAAGCCACGGAAAGCGGCTGTTCCCACAGTGGGCAGAGCATTAGTCTACGTGGGACATGTCTTGTTTGTGTGTGGGAACATTAACCAGTGTAGCCAGGAGCCCCAACAGAGAGCGTGCGTAGGAAGACTTGCAAAATAACAGGGTGCCTCATGCACCCCAGTTGTCAGGGGAAATTAGATTCTTACTCAGCAAAACTCACAAAAACGTCATCTGCAGAGCTCCATCTTGTGGCAAACGGTGCTGCTCTCTGTACCCCCATCCCCAAAAAGGGTGAGGGGCATGGAGACCAGGGCTGTCCAGTGCATACTTTGCATATTGGGTTTTTTTTTAACCTGAAAGAAGAGAGAAAAAGTTGTCAAAGCAATTAAAAAACAAAGAGGTAGACAATTTGCTTAATCTGCTTCTAGATGATGCATGCAAACTCAAACTTGATTAATAGATCAGAAAAAGTGCAACATATGTATATTTGCCAAAGCCTCCACCGCAAAGGGAGACTGGCAAAGATCCGCAACTTCTTAGTAACGGACAGAAGCAGCCACAGAGAGGTAGCAGATCTTGACATGGACTTCCAAGAAATACTGGGTGCTTTGCTGTCAATCGCAATGTTATTTCACATAAGGTATTTGTAAGTTAACCTCAGTTTTAAAAAGTATGAAACTTTTAAGTAAATTTGTAAATTCCACTAACCGAAAAGAGGGAGTTTGTGCAGCATTCATGAGATCCACACGCAGGGCTTCCACCAAACACTTCCTTCCACTAAGTGGAACTCTGAGCTCAATGTATCTGTTTATTCCAACTCACGTATGTAAAATCGCTTTCCACCAGCGAAGTGTTGGACTCACAATGTCCTTATTTTCAACACAGGAATCCAAGAGTACAGCCAAAGCACTGTCAGCATGCCCAACTGACATCACCACACTTCGCAACGGCGCTTTCCCAGGGCGACTGGAGTTGCCGCTGTAATGGTTTGGGTTAGACGGCAGATTCTAATAAAACAAATTCCTAAATGATGCACTTAGAAAACTGGGAAGCTGGCAACAGGTTTGAGAAACTGTTTTTATGTTTTTAAAATAAGAACAAATGAGTCACTGTCGAAACTGTTCCTTCAGTTAGTAATTACTCCCTATCAACACTCTGTTAAAGCAGGATTTTCTCCTTCTGCACGGGTGATAAAAGAATTGATTGGCTGTCGCTCCCAGGTGCTGAGTGACATCTGTCCTTTTGCTGTTGAGTTTCTGTAACTAAAGGCAAGTTTCTGTAAACTAAAGTTTCCATGACTAAAATCTACTGAGACTTTTTGGCTTTGCTGTTGGAGTCCTGAGCCTGCTTTCTAGAAAACGTAAGCACACGTATGCATGGGAATGGTCCCTTCCAGGAGACACCTCAGAACTGCAGAACCCTTATTTCATGTTACAGAAGAGCAGACTGGTGAGTCAACAGCAGGAAAAAGCACAGCCTGCAATGAGCTCGGCCACTTCCTCCTCCTCTCACGTCGCAGCACACAGGACTTGTGTCGCCAGGCCTCTTATCTCAAGAATTAACCACAACACTCTTAGAACACCCTCTGTGCCTACTTTTGATGGCTAATTTGTCTTCTCTATAGTGAAGCACTGATTTTTTTATTGCAGCCCATTGGTACAATCTTCTTTTCTGTCCATCAGTGGGGGTGGGAAATTGTGCAACTCCACCCTTCATAGGTATGAAGCAAAATTCAACCAAAAAAGAAAAACTGTACACTCTCAAGGAAAGCCTGCTGTGGCCCCGGAAAACAAAGAGAGAAGAAGGCAGCAGATGCTTCAGAGGACCCAGGGGAAACCTTACAAGTAGATCCACCAGAGCAGAAGGAAGCCAGCACAGCTGGGAGGGGAGCCTAAGGTGCTGGTCCAGAGGGTCTGTGGGATGAGGAGGAGGAGGCTGTAGGCATGGAGGGCTACTGCAGCTGGGAGAGGACAGGCTGCGACTGCTTTCCCAGGAAATGAAAGGGAAGTGCCCAGAATGGCTGAGAAAACACAAGCTTCTTAGAAAGAGGAACTGCGACAGTTACCTCTGTCCCTGTGAAGAAGCCAGGAAAAGAGCTGTCAGGCCGTGGGGAGCTGAAGGGTACTGAGAGAGGGCAGAGGGAGGAACCCACAGGTGGCAGGGCCCCCACAGCAACGCCTCTGGACCTGGGTCCTCGAAGAGGACAAAGACAGAAAAAAGCATTCAGTGGTAACACCTGCAAAGCCCCCGGAGGACAGCAGAGGCTTCAATCTGGGGATATAGGACATACCAATATTTTTATTGTAAAGATTCGGGATCAAACTATTGCCTAGCTGCACCTAACCATCCACTCATGGCAGGCAGGCAAGTCCATCACCATGCATCCCGGAGGAGACACACATCGGGGCCCATGTGTCACAGCTTCCCCAGAGTTACAGCAGCTCCTTGTACGCTCACAACAGCCTCGTGGGGTAAACTCTAATGTCCACTCAGAGCCAGGAAAACAGAGGGTCAGCCTGGGCAAGTGACTTGCCTGGCACCCAGCACTAATGTGGGTCAGAGTCCGTAGCTGAACACTTATCTTCTGACTTGAGTGCCACCCAGCTTGTGCCAACAGCCCTATTATAACACCAGAGGAAAGGAAGGGTGCCCTACTGGAACCAAAGCAAGAAACCAGGACTAGCAAATCTATTTATAAAAATGCAGGATCCTACCAAGCACAGCACTGCACGCCTGTGATTCTGGCAACTGGGGAGGCTGAGGCAGGAGGATCACAAGTTTGATGCCAGCCTCAGTAACTTAGTGAGACCTTATCTCAAAATAAAATGGGCTGGGAATATAGCTCAATGGTAAAGCATCCCTGCTACCCCAACACCAAAACAAAACAAAGGCAGAATGCCCAGTTAAATCTGAACCCCGTGTAAACAGCAAGTGATTTTTAGTATAAAAGTCTACCCCATGCAATAGTTAGGATATACTTATGCCAAAGGTACTCATTATTTATTTGAAAGTCAAGTTCAACTACGTATCTGCCATGGTTCTGGCATTCCCGGTGAAGGTGAACACTGATCCTCCAATCTTCCTTCAACTCAGGGGAGGAAGCCCTGGGGCAGGTGAAAACCCCTGCCAGGCCCTTCTGCAGGCAGGCGCTGCAGGGCCCTTCACCCTCCGCCATTATCTCACCGCATCTCTCCTACAGAACGAGGGCACAGGCCCCATTATCCCCCGTCATGAACAAAGGACACTGTCACTGAGCGAAAGTGACCCGGGGAGTCCATGACGGAACCAGGACAAGAACCCCACGTTTGAGGCCTGGGCTCGCGGTCTGAACTGAGAAGCCAGGCCCCGACTGGTCTCCACCCAGGGAGCTGATCACACTCAACTCCTCTGAAAAGCCCAGCTGCAATTTTTGTTTCACCTTTTGAATCCAACGGCATGAAGACGCAAGGCGTCCAGGCAACGTGGGCATCTTGTTCTTCAGTCTGTGGACACTTGATCTTGGAAGCAGCAGGGCCAGCTGTGGGGAAGAGAGCATGGTGAGAGCGGGCCGACCAGGCGCAGGGCCCTCCCAGAGCCCCACACCCTACAAGAGACGCTGCCTGAAAAGAAATTGAAAAATGAGGCAGAGCATTATTCTCACTTCCATACTCCAGATCTACTGATTTAGCCTGTCATCTTTGTCCAGGTGCATGCCCGTACCGAATACTCCTGCCATTGAAGCTGCATTTCCTTAAAAGGCAAAGATAATATGGGCTGAGTATTCTTTTCCTACATATAATTCATTTAAGTCAAAAATGTTCTCAAATGGCTTCTTTTTTTACTGCTCTCCAAGTTTACGTGCACCATGATCCAAGAAGATATAAATTACCACTGGGAAAAGGGGGCAAGCCTGCTCCTCCCAGGGCACAAACACCGGGATTTCATTTTCCTGATACTTTTATTTTGCTGCTAATAAAATTGGGTGGTTAAACCTCCATGGTGGAGTATGAATATAACACCAGAGTTAAGCTTTAACACCAGCAAAAACTCTATTAAAATGTTGCCCCAGAGACTGAATTTGAATTCTGGCACTGCGGGTCCGGTTGGGCCTGAAAACTAAGGAGAGGAAGTCCCTAAGTCTTGCCGAGCAGGCCACACACGAGGAAATTTTTTTTTTCCTTTAGACTAATTTCCTTATGGAGAAGAAAAAAAACAAAGAGGAAGAAAGGCCTCAAAATTCGAGCCGACTTGTGAGAAGAAATGAGCTGTGGAGAAACAGAGCCGGAGTTGGTGCTGCCCATGTGCTTGCCCCACAGAGGGAGACCCGCTAGTCGGGCAGTGCAGGCCGGGAAGGGAAGGAGCAGGGCAGCATCGAGGTCTGCCTCCAGATGCGTCTCTTCACAGGGCTGCTTGCAGAAGAGGGGAAGCAGTCCAGGCTGGGGAAGCAAATAGCATTCATGTCACAAGCAGGGGTGGCACATCTGGGTTCTAGAACCTTCTCTGTCTCAGGCATGTTGGCCACTGACCACCATAGCCACTCTCCTCATCCATGAGATGCAAATCACAGTTCAAGATGATTGGGAAGGTCACAATTTCAGAACTACACATCCAAAAATGTGCTTCTGGCATCTTGATATGCCTGTAAGAAGGTAGTTCATGAACACAACCACACTTTGTATTCTGTGTTTGTAGAACTGGTTTACTTATTCTTAACGCTAGATATTCCCTTTCAGAGTGGGCTGGGAATAAACAGTCAGTTATGTACTTTAATTAGCAATAATGGTTTGAAAACTTTTATTTGGAAACAAAACACCTGTCATATCAACAAAATGCAAGAATTCTAAGAATAAGCATAACAAAAATTGTTTTAAATGAACTCAGTTTGCATTTTATATTGTACAACTGATAGAATAGAAATTAGTAAACATTTACTAGAACTAGTAAAAAAAAAAAACTTAAATGCAATAAAAGACTTGAAAACTCCAGCTACAAAGAGTAAGAACAAATTAAAAGGCAGGTGATAACTGAAAGCCCCGTTATCAAACTTCTGGTCTTGGAGACGGTGCTGACAATATTCCCGTTACAGCAGGCTTGCAGAATGACTGTTCAATGTACATTTTACTAACACAATCGATGAATTTAGCAAAGATGTGTTTAAGAAGAGAGTATTTGAGGATTAGGAGCAGGTTTTAGAAATGAAATGGAGGCTAAGCTAACAAATCTATCAGAAATAAGATCAACAACTTAAAATTTAAACCAATCTTGAGCATATATTTGAACTTGGATATGCAGAAATAGTGCACAAGTCCCTACGGTTCAATGATGCACTCAGAGGATCAACAGCCCTATAGACAGTTAAATTACTCAGAAAGCCAGGGAATTTATCAAACATGAATTTCAAAGTGGATTCTGGCCTCCAGGAAAAATGGAAGTGCCCATTAATGTACATACAAAATAAATGTTGTCTGCAAGCTCTTTCTACTATTTATTTTTTGACCACAAATTGGCTGAGGGTTTTTAATTTACATAAGGTCGGACAAAGAGTCCTTTCCCTTTGATGCAAGTATCCTGGGCACAACTATTTACAAATACTAAAATACTGTTGGCCTAACAAGCACAGCACAAAGAAATAATTTGCACTACTTCACAACTCTTGGTGCATTATTTAAAACCAACTCCAATTTGAGAATGTTAACATTAAATAGGTTTCACACATGGAGGAAATTCGTACAAACCCATCATATATTATGAATGAAAATTATAACCGTTCTGCTGGAATTTGTCAAAGCAGATGCACTGAAGTAGAATAAGCACCAAGTCTGCAAGGGTCCTTAGAAACACAGGCAATGTTTAGCTCATAACCTCAATATTTATTTTATTGATCAAAAGAAATGTTAACTTCATCTACTGTTGACAGATAATTTGTCAAAAAATGTTTTAAATAACAATACTTCATAGCCGAGGTGGCTCAGGAAATTAGTCATTGGCCTTTGGGCCACAGGCCTTGAGCCTGAGTTGCCCCCAAGGAAGGAGTTTGAGCATCATTTATAAGAGCACTGGGCCCAAACCTGGGAAGGAAGGCAAGATGGCAGCCAGGCTGGGCTGCGATGCAGGCAGGTGCCCAGGGGCTCCCCCCACAGGGCAGCTCCAATGCCACACAGGTTCCTGACCATGAAAAGTTGACATCCAAAAGCATAAGGACTCCTCTTTCTGAGAAGGTCCCTCAGGTGCACCAGGCAGGGGGTGGAGAAGGGCATCGCCGGGAATGCCGGCCGGCCTCCACACACTCCGGTGCGTATCCGAGCACGTCACTCTGGTGGCTTGTTCTCTTCCACTCAGACTTCCCATTCCTGGGTCTCTGACTTCCTGCTTTCCACAAACTGAGTCCTTCTATTGTACACATGATTTTCCCTCCATCCCAGCAGCCACTGCCCCATACCTGCCTGGACGGCAAAGCCACAAACCACGGGATCCTGACACTCCAACCCACTTCCTTCCTATTGATGGAGCCCCAAATTCACATTGCCTGCTTCTCCAGATGACGTGAGGGCTCTCCATAGGGCCTTGGATGGTCAAAGCCCTGTGCACAGAGGACTGAGGGGAAGTCACCCAGGCCCTCCCCGTCTCCCTGGAGAACAGGTCGTGGTGCTCTCAGATGCTCCTTCTGAAACTGGTTTAGTGCTCACTCTGCCTACTGCAGCACAAGAATGTACCAAGGCCCCCTTTCAAAGATGGGAAACAAGAATCGTTCACATCCATCATCAAGCAGCACAGGAAACTGTGCTGGGGAGCCGTGGGGGACTGCTTGCCTGGACGGTGCCACTGACCACAGCTGCTCACTCGGCCTCAGCTGCTGCTGCAGGGCAGCACTTGGACATCCTTTGGCTGTCACCTCAAGAGTTCAAAATGAATCTGTCTGTGGATGTGTGGCCCCAATAGCCCTGTGGACAAACAGGGACAAGTATGCCCGGTCCACGATGTTCAGAGTGCTCTGCTCACAAGTGCTCCCAAGGCCAGCCCAAGGTGAGTGGCACATCTGTCCTCTGGAGTGTGCTGCCCCAGCAGGGAGCCTTGGCTTCACTCTCCAGTGCCACCCCCACCCAGGCCCCCGCACACTGCACAGCACCCCCTCCTCAACAGGTCCTCATGCCAGGGCCTACAGTTCCTTCAGGCATGTGTTGGGGAGAAGAGGCCTTCTTGAGGAGTGGGATCCTGGAAAGTGGCCCCTCTCCCACCCTGCATGTACCAGGTGCTCAGAGATCCTGTGGACGATCTTCTGCACCCCTCCCCGAAGGGCTTGGCTCCTCCTGGCTCCTTGCTGACCAAGCCCTCCACCTGGGCCAGCAGAGGCCAGCAAGTCACACATGTCCATGGCCCAGAGCCAGCCCTAGGACAGTTCCTGCTAACGTGCACTGTTAGTCAGCTAGGGCTTCCATGGTGAACACCAGAGACGGGCCTAGACCACAGTATCCGATTGCCTCTATTCTGGCTAGAGGTCAGCATCCGGATGTGGGCAGGGCTGGACTCCTGAGGCTTCTCCTGGCTTGGAGGCGGTTGACCTGTGTCCACACGTGTTCATCCCCTTACTTAAAAATACCAGATTGGATTAGGATGCACCTCCATGACCTCATAGGGCCCCACACAGCTGCTGCATCCTGAGGGAGAGGGGCTGAGGACCTCAACATGTTAGTTCCGGGGGCCACGAGGTAGCCACTCCACACAAGAATCTGGCTTCCTGGTCCTGGGAGTGAGTCGCTGTCCAGCGCATTTATGTCACGGGAAGTTCACCCCAAGCTGGCTTCTCAACTGGAAAGAGTCTGCCCACAGAGGACAAGTGGTAATGCCTCAGCTAGAGGACCTGGGGGATTCACCCAAGCGCACACGGCAGCCTGGTGGGCTTGTCCCTGCACAAAGCCCTCTCACAAGTCTTTGATCCTCAGAC
>CM053404.1:2749309-2781636 GCA_028644305.1 Xerus rutilus | reverse complement strand
AGCTGAAATAGAGAGCCTTTCATAAGAGGAAAAGAGGACGCAGGGCTGGGGGCTCCAGCCTCCCTCTTCCCCCTCCTCCACTCCTTCCTGATCTTCAGCCCCGGGCTCCTTAGCCCAGAGCCTGGACCGAGCCAGATGTCACCCAGGGAGTCGTCTCCAATGCTCCCTGTCCACCTCGCTCAAGGTGCAGGTACCACAGGGAGCAGGGCCTAGGGCATTGCTGCGTTTCACACTCAGGTCTCTCTCCTGAGAATATAATGTCCCTGTCAAATCTCGTTGGAAGCAGTGACCCAGAGGACTCCCACCCCAGCACCAGTCCCCGGGCTGGCCAGGCTCCCCCGGTCACCATCCCTGTGCAGGAGCCAGCTGTGGATGTGCACTCTGGCCTGCTAGGCCCCCGAAGAAGGCCTCATTTAACAGGGACACATTTGCACCTTTGGAGGGACCAGCTGCTTCTCAGCCCACTTGGAAGAGCCCTCGCAGGGTAGAGGAGACCAGGCACTCCATGGGGCACAACCAGAGCCCCTCTCTGGCGGCGCTGACCAGTCTCATGCCCCTCAGCGGCATCAGATTTCAACCAAAACCACACCGGAATAAACGGCATCGTGGCCGCACCATGTTTTCCATCTTGTTTTCATTCCCTTTCCTTGTCTTTCAGTGTAAACAGTCGATGTTGTTCTAAGAGGTCAGTTTTATACGCCGGAGCACCACCAAAGTATTTAGCTTTAAAAAGACACTACTGTTTAAGACCCAGGAATTTTCAGAACATATGATTTACTGTTGTGGCACCCCATAGGACTCATTTCCTACCTCCAGGAGAACTAGTCAAAGTGTTAAATAAACATGAAGTCTGTGTCTTGCTTTCTTTCCAAAAGTGCAAGCACTGTGCAGCTCTAATGATTAAATGCTGCGCCACACACAACCGAGTCACTGTTTCACAGTTGCTTCTTTCCCGTGGCTTCATTTCATGTATTAATTATTTTGTGTTCAGACAAAGACTTTAATTAGGAGTCATAAAGGGTTTCTGAAGAGTGAATAAGTAGTTCCATCCGCATTAAACTGATAATAAACAGACATTTCTAGAACAAGACGCTGCCCGTGTGCAAGCCTTAACTAAGCCTGAATCTATTAACCACTAACTAAACTCAGACTCATAAAATATTGTTTGGGGATGTTACATGACGGTAACAATGATTCAGATCGCCTTTAGGTCCTTAAAGAGGAAATAAATTAATTGAAGTTTGTTGGATATTAAAGGTTGAAACTTGCCTCTGAATGTGAAAAATTCAACCAATATTATCCTAAGCTCCTAACACTGATGATTAAAAATTGTTTGGTTCTTTGAAATGACAGTACAAAAACAAAAAAATTGAAATATAATGGCTTTTTAAGGAGAAGCAGCAAATGTGTGCACTTGATTACAAAGAATCGGGGAAAAAAGGGAAGTGGGAAGAGTTAATTCTGCCCATTAAGCTACGGCCCCTCTCCACTGCGGGTTGCGGAGCCACTTTGCAGGGTCACCACCTCCTCCAGACTCTGGAAGGCTGCCTCAGCCCATCCCGAAGGCCAAGGGCTTTCCCCTCCAGGTCCCGGGCCCACCGCTTCCCTGCAGCCGACAGCACAGGCAGGGGTGGGGTGAGAGGGCCTCACGTTTATTGAGCCCTAGCGCCGTCCGCTTGGCCAATCGCCCCTCAAGGGCAGCCTGCCAATCGCCCCTCGAGTGTCATGGATTCTCGGAACCAAACAGATTCTTAAAGAGCATCCTGCCCAAAGTCTCCAATTGGGGACTGTGTTACCTTAACCTTAACCTTAACCTTAACCTTTTAACCTCCTGCTTAACTTTGGGATTCAACATGGGTCACCTGCTCCTTCCAGCCAGTGTGGAACTGCTGCGCCATGTCCCCAAATTCCTGTGGCCCGAAGCCCCACTCCCTGGGGAGCCTGCATTGACTGACTGGCAAGGTTGCAGCCCACTGGATGGTGGGCCCTGGGGCCTTAGCCCTGCCCCATAGACCTGTGCATCACCAGCCCAGCACAGAGGTGGTGCCAAGTGGGCACTCAATCAAAACTTGTACAAGGGAGAGCAAAATGCCAGTATCCTCCCGCCTCCGGCATCTGGCGATAGTTTTGGCTGAATACAGGAGGAGAGATCTTGGTGTCCAAGTTCACCCTGAGGGTGTCATTCATGTCTACAGGTCGTCTTGTCCTGGCTCCTGAGAGGCAGATTGGTCCTCATACAGTGTCTGCTTTGTGACCCTCCTGCTTGGGCCAAAATTGATTGAGGCAAAGAGAGTGTTCAAAAGGGCAGCCTTCGGTAAGCTAGGCACTAGTGACCAATGAGCTAGGACCTCCTGGCCTGAGCCTGTGGCCCCCTGAAGCCTCCAAGGTGGGTGGGGGCAGCTGCCCTCACCAGACCTCTCATTGAGAATTCCTCCTGAGAGCAAGGAGAGGCTGGACAGGCGACCTGGACAGGCCCTGAGGGGCTGCAGCAGCCAGGATCATCTGGTTGTGGGGTCCCCAGGTGCTGGCTGGACCTCTGGCCACATAGAGAGTGAGGACAGGCACCATCTGCTTGGGGTCCTCGCTCCCCGGAGCTTCTTCCCTGCATGTCCTACGTCAGAGCAGCCTGTCAGTCACGTCATCCCCAATTTTGCCTTAACCCTAGGTGCTCTGAAAGACGTCATTTCTGCTGCAGGAATCCCAGAAACAGGTAAGGACAAGGGTGGGGACCAGAGTAGACTGCAGCCTCCTGACCTGGAGCCGTCCTAAACCAGATGGGCCTCAGTCCCGTCGGAGGAACACGCCTCCTCCAGTTAGCCCCCACGGTTATCCACACCCAGCATGGCCTTTTCCTCCCACCAGTGCATTCCTGATGGGCTCGCAGCTGTCCTACTGTGTGCTCTTCCTCCTTCATCTCAGGCCACTGTCCTCTCGGAACCCAGAGCTCCTGTGGCTTGGATTCCAAGTCACCAGGATCCAGGCCCACAGAGTTCTAGAAAAGAGCATTTCCCCAGAAAGCTCTGTGCATGAAGTCAGCCCGGCTGAGCAGGGAGGGTGGCCATGGCGCCCTGGGCAGCTGTGGATTCAGAGGCTAAGCATCTGTGAATGGAAAGGAGAGATGCTCAGTGCATTTCTGCTCCTGGAAGAGAACCCTGCTCTTAGCATCTTTGCAGGAGTGGGAATTTCCAGGGAGCCTGATAGGAGCATCACATTTGCCAGTCAGGCACAGTTGACTTGTGATTCAATCACGCAATGCCGAGGCCACCAGCAAAGACTCGTTTCACAGTAGAAGAGCTCTGAGCATGGTCTGAGAAGCTTGGGTTCCAATCCTAGGCCAGCTACATCCTGGTGGTGTTCCTGAGACAAGGAGCTTGACCACAGTCTCATCATGTACAAAAAGCAGGCTGTACCTCCCACCCCTGGCACCACAGCAAGGAAGAAATGAAATCGTTTTGGAAGAGTTCACCCCAAGCCTAGCTGGACCATAGTGGGCCTCCTCGAATCCTCGTGGCGGGTCACCTGCTTGCAGCTGGAAACGGAAGGAAGCCCTGTTCCCGTGTCTCTGAATCCATTCTGTAGAAACAACCTCATCAACGCGCACAGATAACAAACACGGAGGCTCAGGGCAGCTATCTTATTGAGGTGAAAAGAGTGGCAACAACCTGAGTGCCCATCTGGGAAGACAGAGTCATGCAGTGATCACAAGCACACACGTGCCAGCCAGGAAGATTCCTGAATCCATGCGGGCAGAGGCAGGTGTGCACACCAGTGTGTACTGAGATCCGATTTGTTCAGAGAGAGAGGAGACAGAGCAAATGATAGAACAGCCCTCACACACACACTCGTGGACAGAAAATAAGCTTTGAATGTTAAATCTTTTTTGCTATATGAATACTCCAAATAAGATTAAAAGCCAGGAGAAAATTTTACTTCAGTCAAAGCAAAACTTTGCATCTGTCCTCAACTAAGAGAGAGAACAGATTCAACGTGGGAAATTTTATGGTGATAAACCAAAGTAGGGGTGAGGGGGAGAGAGAAGGAGAGAATGAGAACACAACAGACAAAACCCAGGGCAGAAGGTGCGCTCTTCACGTGGGATCTAGCACCTGGACAGTCGCACACTGCTGTCTTTGTGTGTGCGAGCCATTGAGGCTGTAGCTAAGCCCCAAGGACACCTAGCAGGCATGAGCAGGAAAGAACCAAGAATGGCACATACATACCTGAAAACTAGAAATAAAGACCAAAAAATAGGAAGTAGAATATGATGGTGGACGTGCTCAGGAGTCAGCTGCCAACTGCTGGCACTGTACATTTCATCTCCAGTTGGGTGAAAATGTCCATGGGTGCCCGAGAACCAGGGTAAAGCTGCATGTGGTTCCACTTTCATGGGTGAATCTGAAGCCAGGTGGTTCTGGAAAGCGTTCCCACAGCCCTTGCCCTCCTGTGGTTTCTCTGAATGCTTCGGATGTTTTCCTAAAGTGAAATTGCAAACAGGAACCTCTTGTATGCAAGCAAGCCTTCATACCAAGTACGCCAATTACAGGCTTGTCATTTTCCCTTTGTAAGCCCCAATTTTTAGCCATAAAAAATGTGCTTATGATACAAGTTTTTGAGCTCAAAAGAACCAATTTGGGGAGGGGGGAATTTGCAAATGCCTTCTGAGCTCTCTTAGGGGAAAACAATCATATACAAATCAGACAATACTGGTTTTGATCATAATTCAGTGATTTTCTATCCTCAAATTATTTCTAAAATTTTTTTTAAAATCTTACATCGTAAGATAATCTTTGTAAAGTTATGGGTACAGAGTTTAGGAGATAGAGGGAAAAGAGAGAGTGAAGAGGCGGGGAGCCAGGATGTGATAAAATAAAGCAAATAGAAGACACAGGAAACCGCTTCACATGGCTTGGGAATGAACTCCTGCGTACAGAACGAAAAGCCCATCCCTCCAAGCCACACACAGTCCCCAATACCTGGGCACAGCAGCACTGGCGAACAACAGGCTCTGAACCCAAACTCAAGCTTGTCTGTTGTTAGGCGTTCTAGCCATGTTCTTGGCACTGTTCAATAGAGGCTTTCTGTGGGGCTTAATACAGCCATCCCTCCTCCTCCCAGCCCCACACTCTAACTTTGACATATTGGAAGATAGAAGATCTACAGGGAAATGTAGAATCAAGAGCCATAAGACACTGGGTTACAGTTCATGAGAATTTGCAATTTAAGTATATGATGACTGAAACAGAGATGGAGATGCATCGGGAAACGTGTCTTTCAGCTGCTACATCTACAAGTAGGTTAATTAAGTCACTGACGTTCTGCAGAGAAGCGTAAAACACAGCGATGGAGTGAACCCTTCCCAGGGTCATGCAATTTATAACCCACGCCATCCTCGGAGGAGCCGCCCGTCTGCCCAGCTGGCGAAGAGACAGCTCCACAGAGTCCAGCACAGAGGAGAGACGGGGCAACCTGCACCCTTCCTGCCATACCATCAGGGTCACAGACTGGGGCCTGTCCTTCAAGAGCCTTGCTAGGGAGGAAGGGAAGAGGGCTGCACTCTGACCCTGTGCAGCAGCTTTCCAAGCCATGATCACCCTGTTCAGGAGCTCGGAGAACAGTCTGCACTCCAGGAGAAGGAACGCACCTGGACAGGCTGTGTTGCCCCGCAGGCTGTGTTGCAGCAGGGGCTGCCCCTCCAAGTGCTGAGCCTTTCCCCAGTAGACAGAGACCCCAGCTGCCATTCAGTGCCCACCAGCCTGAGGAACAGGCCAGCACTCAGCCCCACGCTAAAGGCACACCTCTAACAGCATGCAACCCTGCAGCCTGGCCACCTTCCTATTTCCTGTTTTGAATCAAATCACAGCCGAGCTCCGGTCCTCACCCACCCAATGCACCTGGACAGAGAATGTCCAAGAGCAGTCGCTGAGCAGAGCCATGCACCCGCCCTCGGGACGTACCTGAAAGAGCTCGGAAGGTGCTTTCCCAGCCCTCCCCAATCTGGGCTGCCCAATCCTCGCTCCCTGAGAGTCTCCATGAGCCAGGGACAACCAGAGCAGGGCCCCCCAGTGTCCTGGAATCCTAAGGCGGGGAGCAAGGATAAAATGTAACATGGCCCAAACTCAATGATCCTCCTTGGAGATGAGAAACCCAGTGGGATTGCTGTTCTGAAGAATCACCTGAGGCAGCTCGGCCCATCCTGTCCAGGACACCAGTGGGCCCTAAATGCCAGTGGCTAAATGTGGCACAAAAGGCGCCTACCCCTCCCAACCAAATGTGCCTGAGACATGGGTCCACATAGAAGCCTCAGCTCACAGTGACAGCGACCGAACGTGAAGGACAAGGATCTGAGCCCACCAGCCTCTCCTTGAGTTGGATCAGGAGCCCAGTCTTCCTGCTTCTGGTGTGGCCTGTACACTGGCTTTTGAACGTGAGGCCCCATCCCCTTCTTCGGGCCCCCTCCCCACCCCCCATTTGCCCTGTACGGTCTGTCCTCCTACTTGAGCAAACAAACCCCTTGCTTAGTAGCAACAGCCCCAACTCAGAGCCCACTTGGCCACCCGAACCCCTTGCAGGTACGAGGTAAGTCGCTGAGCTGCTCCAACCTGCGTCTTCCCACCTGCAGATGAGGCTGACACTGCACACCTGGGGCTGTGCCGGGCGGAGGTGCAGAAAGGTGCTCAGCAAGGGGCCGCGGAGGACCTTCCAGGACCTTCCAGGACCGCATCTGCCCTCCAGGGTAGGAAACGTGGCGATTCAGCACGCTTCCTTCCAGATGCCGTGGCAGGTTGGAACATACCCCCACCCCAAGATGTCCCTGTTCTGATCCCTGGAACTATGACTGACCTACTGTGTCAAAATCAACTTTGCAGGTATGATTAAGTCAAAGATGTTTAAATAGATTATCCCAAGTCATCTGGGTGGCCTAGAGGCAATCACAAGTGTCCTTTACAGAGACAGAGGGAGATTTGACATAGCAGAGAAGGCTTGGAGGAAATCTCCTTCCCTGGAGCCTGCAGATGGAGCACTGCCCTGCCAACACCTCATTCTGGAGGACTTCCGGCCTCCAGAACTGTGGGGGAACAATCCCCAGCAGCCACGGGCACTCACACCAACAGCCCCCTCAAGCTTCACACCTCCCGCAGGAGAGCACAGAGCCTGACTGCAGGACTCCAGAGCACTGAATTGAAAACCTGTTGCTTTTGTGTGTTTTTTTAAAGTGCATTAGTACAAAACCACCCGTACAGCCTCCTGTCTCCACCCGGGATTTCAGAACAATGCAGGTGTATCCATGGACTCTTAAGACTTTAGAGGGCAAAATCTCCACAGTTCATTGTCAGGAGGTGACCACAATTTATGTCCAAATGAGGACAATGTGTGGAATCAACAGGAGACCCAGAAATAACTACCCAGGCAAACGGCTGCCCCAACTACGATGTGCCACTCCTCAGACTCTGAACCCACAAACCACCTGCAAATCTTGTTTCCAGCGCAGCTTCTGGCTTGGTGGGCCTGGGAAGGGTGGAGAGGCTGCGGTTGCAACTAGCTCCCTGGCCACACCTTGAGCTTCAGGACAGCAGAGACACACACTTGTGTAGTGCAGGGTACACTGTGGATATTTGGGAAATGAACAAAACATGGTCAAAAAAGAAGACCATAGAGTGTGAAGTCGTAAGGCCAGGGAGGCACACATTGTAGACAGCTGCCACACGCTGAGGCCACACAGACATAAACGCAGGGGGTGTAGGTGATATCGGGAATACAACAATGGAAGTCACCAAAATTGAAGTCTTTCCTACAGAAAAGACAACTTGACCATCAAAGTCTACCTGAAATATGAAGCCAGCAGGATGAATGTCCAGCACATTCATCTGAATGTCCAGCACCAAGTGGCCCTGCACTGCCACAGCAAGGAGCCAAGTTACTCAGCATTTGACTGTCCAGACAAAACCAAAGTGACACGGCCAGGCTCCAACACCAGAGAACCACGAGAGGAGCAGAGGGGGATGTGAACATGAGGAGGCGGCGGCAGCTGCCTGGAGCAGGAGTGGGAGCTGAATTCCAGAAAAAAGCAAGTGAGGGCCCCAGAGCATCACCGAAAGCAGATCATAGAGCCAAGACTCCACTGTGGAAGGCAGGAGTGGGGGGCACGCTCCCTCTCCATCCACTCCAGAGGAGCTGGTAGGGACCCAGGTCCCATCTTACGCCTCATGGCCTCGTGACCCCATCAGCAATGCATCCAATACCCGGGCAGAGCGAAAGCTCCAATTGCACATTAGCCACACATGCTGTGCCCAGGCCATGGCCAAACCCAGAGAGGGAGGAAAGGAGAAGACAGACAGAATACAAATGCAAGCCACAAAACCACACACCCCCCCACTCAAAAGCCCACACACCACAGTTTCAAAACAAAGCTCAGACAAAGGACATGTGGTGAACACGACAGTGTGGACTCCCTCCAGTTACCACGCAGCCCACGGTGCCACTGGTCATGTGTAAATGGCTAAAGGATGCACACGTGTCTAGCATCTCTGTTAGTAATGAACAAGCCCAGGGGAAAGAAGAAAAGACACCAATGAAAGAGACCCAATCAGAACAGCTTAGAAATGAAAGACATTGTCACTAAGGACCTTTGAGATGCACAAGATGGGAGGAACTCCAGTGAGAGTGTAGTCCACACAAAGAGTAAGACAGAATGAAGAACTGAAATTACACCAAGCTCAAGGTGGTGACAAGTTTTTAATGTATGAAAAGCTGTCACAACATATGACAGTAGGTTGACAGCTCTGAGATGTATCAAACTGGAATTCTTCATGCTGAAAAGGAGACAAGTAATATTAGATAATTTAAAATAAATACTGGCTAAAACTATAGAATTGAGAAAGACAAGGGTTCTCAGATTATAATAACCCATCAGAATAAATCAAAATATCTATGCCTATATATCTTAGAAAAAATATAGAACATCCAAAATAAGGAAACACCCTCAAAAGCTTCCAGAAAAAAAGAGTTTGCCTATAAAGGAATGATAATTGTAACCAGAGATTCCATAAGGCAAGGAAGTAATATCTTTAAAGTGGTGGGGCTGAGTTAAAGGTAACCTTAGCCAAAATTTTCAAGCCAGTCAAACTATTAGTCAAGAGTGAAAACAAAATTAAGAAAATCAGACATGCAAAGATTCAGTGAATTTACAACCTACATATCCTCAATTTAAAAAAAAAAAACTAACAGCATGCACTTCAAGGAGGAAGATGTAAATTCAAAGGAATTTAAGGTGAAGGAGAAGCAAAAATGACATAGAAACTGATAAAACATGTAACTGTAAATTTAACTATTAATTTATAAAATGACAGCCTATTATATTAAAAAATAGTGATAAAACAAACTCTAAAAACAATACACAAGATAAGGGTGTGTTCCTCAGCTGCTAAGGTCTTTATGGTGGTCAGAAGAAAGGAAATGGAAATACTGAACAATTCTAGCCTTTATGAGAAAAATTTTAGGTAAATATTTTTTAAATTTAAGAATAATCACTAAAAGAATAGTAATAATGTGTACTTTCAAAAGTAGAAGAAAAATACATAATAATAAAGTATCCTGTTAATTTTCAAGGTAATAAAAAAGATGAAAATAAAGCAAAGAAACAGGGGAGGTAGAAAGAGAAAATAAACAGCCAGGAAAAAAAGAAATTGATGTTAACAATAAAATAAGATAGCACACGTAAGAACAAATATGTTCATTAATCACAATAAATATTAATGAATTAAATTTATATATCAAAAACTCATATGATTGTATTTGAGGATTTTTAAGAACTCTTGGTATATGTGACTTCTAAGGATCACAGATAAGATGAAACCATGCAAAAAGATTGAAATAAATAACAAGACATAACATGTATATATTATCCAAAATAAAAAAGTGTACTAACTATACTAATATGGCAAAAATAACATTCAAGGCAAAAATATTAATATTCATAAATAACACTAAATCAAGAAAAAATCATCAAAAAGACACTAACAATTTATAGCTTCAAAATATGACATCAAGTTCAAATTGGCAGTATCACATGGATAAGATTTTAAAATCTACAATCATATTTGTAGACTAATGAGAATATTTGTAAACTAGTTTTTAAACTGGAAATAATAAGCAATTTCCTTACCTGACAATGGACACTAATTCAAAACCTACAACATACATTACAATTGAGACTAACACTTCAAAATGTCTGGTTAAAACCAAGGACACGAATGCCTGCTATTACTATATATATTTAATATTGCTCTAGAGGCACTAGCCAATGCAACAAGTAAAGAAAAATAAATTAATGTCTTAGAAATAGCAAAAGAAGACATGATATGTCCATTTATAAATTCAGGAAAATTAATAGACAAATATTAGAAAGAATTTAGCATGGTAATTAGCTATCAAGTTGTGGTAGGCAGAATAATGGTCCCCAAAGATGCCCACATCCTAATTCCCAGAATTCTTGAGTACACACATTTACATGGCAAAGGAACTTCAAGAGTCTGATTAAGTAAAGGATCTCAAGATGCAGAGATTATCCTGTATCATTTAAGGTGGACCCAATCTAACTCATCCCCTCTTCAAGTGTAGCTGTGACAATGGAAGAAGGTTGAAGAGATGCAATATCACTGACTTTGAAGATGGAGGAAATTGCCACGATCCAAAGAATGTGAGTGGCCTCTAGAGAGTGGAGAAAATGAGGTGATAGATTCTCCCAGAGCCTCTTGAAAGGAGTAGGATTCTTCTGGCATCTTCACCTTAGTCCAGTGAAGCCATGCCATACTTCTGACCTACAAAACCACAAGAAAATAAACGTACATTATTTTAAGACACTAAGTTAACAATAAATTTTCACAGCAGCAATAAAAAAATAAACACACAAATCAACAAATAAAAATAAGGTCCAGTACCACACATTCAATTACACAATATCAATGCTAAAATTTCCATTCACAGTAACAATGAATATAAAAGTTCCCTGAAATAAACCTAAAAAGTATTTGTATGAGAACACTTCTAAGATATGTTCCTAAAAGATATGAAATATTTTCAAAGGATATAAAGCAAGACCTCAATAAATGAGACAACATATCATGGACGTGAATTAGAACACTTCATGTTGTACCTATGTCCAACCTTTGTACTTATGGCCAAAATTAGTCCATAAAGTCAATGTAATTACAGTCACAATACCAACAGTGTTTTTCATAAAATTTTACAAGCTTATCTTGAAATTCAAGTGAAATAGCAAAGGGTCAGGAATAGTTGAGAGAATGCTGAGATAAATGCACAACTGAGGGAGGTCTCAGATTGAGTCTATCAAAAGTCACATTAGATAAGGAGGGAAATCTCACCATGGGGAAAGCTAAAGGGCCAATGGAACAAAACGAAAGCCAAAACATAACACATACGGTACACTTCCACTTCTGTGAAGTCGAAGCAAAGATGAAGCCGATGACTGCACTGTGTGAGGATGTGCAGAAAACAGTAGATAACCCAGATGCCAATTATTATAAAGCTCGTGAGGGCAAAGAAAGGAACGCGATCTGGAAGGGCCAAAGGGTCTCCTAAGGTACCAGATGTGTCCTATGCAGCACAGCTGATGGCTTAGTATTTTGCTTTACTACTGTTTATCCTTAACATTGTGTGTGTGTGTCCCTCCTCTGTTTGTACAAATTTTATAGTAAAATATTTTAATACCACCATGAAATGATAGCCTATTAAAAATGAAGCCATGACCAGTGATTATTGATAAGAAAAGCATAAAATCAGATACCGCCAACTTTGTACACTCAAATGCCTCACAGATGGATTTAAGATCTAAATGTGGAAACCAAATCTTATCATTTTACATTAATATTCACTAGGAGTGTTTAGGCTTTTATGTCACAGAAAGGATTCTCAAACCACAAAAAGTTCATAATATATGAAGTTTAAGATGAATCATTTTGGTAATATTTGGGTTGGGGCTGTAGCTCAGTAGTAGAACCCATGAATCCCAGCACCAAGATAAAAAGATACATGAATAAATGGATAAAATTGCTGTTAAAACATCCACCCATCAAAAGACAATGAAATTAAGCAGAAGAACAAGCCATAAACTAGGAAAAAGTATACACAATATGCATAAGAAATAAATTACCATACTCAGATACACATATTCTATTTATTTTTTCAAAAAACCCTTTAAGTAAAAAACAGATACCCCAATAGAACAATGACCAGGATTATGAACAAGCAGTTTACAGAAGAGGAATCTAAATGGCCAATCAACACAGGCAGGATACTCCAGATCAGAGTGGTTACAGAAGTACAAACTAAAACAAGACTCCCAATTCACAGCTGTCCAAGTGGCCAACACTTTAAACTCAACCGTTACAAGTGCTGGCCAAGTACATGGGAGAAAGAAGAGGGACCTCCATGCCACGAGGAAGAATACATGGTGAGACCTGCTTTTGGAGTGGCCTGGGACCATCTAATGGAGCTGGCGACACTTGACCACACAGCTCAGAAAATGCCATTTCTTGGTAGAATCTCCTGCTCACGCATACAAGAGTATGAATGAGACATGTTCAAGAACATCCAAGAGTACATCACTGGTTACAGGATGAAATGGAAAACAAGCCAACTGTCCATCAGTAGCAGAATGGACAGATCATATCAGTCATACGGCAACACACAGCAGATGAACTAAACTAACTAGCAGTACATAAGCAACCTCAAAAATACAATGTGGAATGAAACAACCAAGATACACACAGCACACAGACACGTTTTCAAATCTGTCAACGACCGTGGATGACGTCGCTGAAACACAAACAGATCCTAAGGCATGAAATACACACAGAAATGTGAGCACCAAGGGACTGAGAGGCATATCTAGGATGGGGAGCGTGGCACAGGGCCACACAAGGCCTCTCCATCTGCAGTGCTAAGACAGGACAAGGATGGTAAGTGTGTGGGAACTTGTCCGTTGGTCTCCACTTTTTCTGGAATGCTTGAAACAGTCCCTTTTTGAAAAAGTGTACTTCCCTAGAGAAAACCAAAGGACCTCTGGCGGGAAGGTCTGTCTGTAGCTGGGAGCATCTTCCACTGCCCACACCAAGCCCTGGAAGTCATCCGACACCTGGGACCTACAGAGACACAACCCGCCACTGAGCACCTGACCTGTATGTCTTCATAAGACACCAGCTCACCAATGGCACAGCCACAGTAAACAAGAAAGCAGGATGACACCATTTTTTCCTCTAAAAACAGAAGGAAATGTTGCTGTTTATGAAAAAATCCCAACGTAATGAGTGTTTATAGGTCACAAGCTGCCAAAGCGTTCTGATTAATAACAGCGTGGGACAAGGAAACCCGGTAACCTTTTATGATAAATTACAGGCTGCATGTCAGTGGTCTGGGGGCTGGCTGCCAGCAGGTAGTCATTTCTGGCCCCCTCCATTGGAAGGACCTGGTATCGAGATCAGCAGGCTCCAAGACATGTGAAAGAAGGTGCAGCCACCTGAGCCCCTGTCAAGGATCAGGTGAGTGTAGGAAGCCGCGAAACTCCGGGGTCTGCTCTGGATTGCCGCTGGCTGGAGCAGTAGATGGATTTGGGGGAGGCTGGTCTGAGATAAAAATGCAGCCACGTGAAGACATGTGCCATTAAGTCACGTCAGCCTTATGGGATAAAATTCTATGGCAGGCATCCTTTCTCTCTGCATCGGCTGTCCACAGACAGCCCACACCCAACCGGGGCAAAGACTGGGAAATAAATGGGCTGCTGTTGATATGCATGTCTTAACCCCTGTGAACATTAATGAGAGTTTTGTGTACGTATTGATTGCTAAAGGGGCCTAAAGTTTAAGGCATTAATTCTGAATTCCAAGATGTTTGTCAATTCCTCCCAGACCCTTAGTCCCCATCAGCACCTGGTATTTCAACTCCTCTTCTCTGCATATTTTTAAAAAAGAAATTTAGCGGCTCATCTAATCTGATCTTACGTCTCCGAAGCCCGCATCATTTAATGGGCACGTCGATATACATCCATATTTAGGCTGAGATGAATGGGCACAGCCGTGCGTCTGCCTTGGCAGCAGGGCTGGGCATCCATCATGAAGATGACTCTCACAGACATATCAGCCATTTGGCATCAGGTTCCCCCACCCCCACCTGATATGGTCACAGACACTTTCAATATATCAATAATGATCTGTGTCCAAAAACTTCTCGGAGGATTCCTGGAGCTGGAAGGGAGATATATTTACTCCAGCCCATATTGCAGTCTAGCTGCTTATGCTTCGTGAACCCCAGAGGTGAGCTCCCAAGCTTCCTGAAATATGGATGAATTTAGCTCACGTCTTGAGATGTCACTGGCTGCAGTGGCTCTCCGGTGGAGAGAGAACCACGGTGCGGCAGAGCCAGCATCCGAGGAACTGCCCTCCACAGCTCCGGTTTGGGGAAACATGGTGGAGAAGCTCACTGGGCAACACTGCCCCTTCTCACAGCACCCGCCGCACAGCGCCACTCCCACGCCCAGCGGGCCATGGGCACCATTCTCCAGGGTTACAGCTGCTTTCCCCTTCAAATAGCTCCTGGCAGTTCTCCAGATGCTGTGTCTACAGGGCTTGAGATGGACCCCTTGAGGCTGATGTGCACCCCACAGAGGCCTGTGCTTCCTGCCTGCCCTGTTGCCAGGAGCCCCTTCCAACCTGGTGACCTCAGGGAGCCAAGGACCTGCTCAAAGGCTCAGTTTCCTTATCTCCCAAATGAAGTTCTAACTGCCCACCACAGGGCCCCAGGAGAACGAGACCGGAACTGACAAGAGAGGAGGCCCGGAGGGTGGCCTGGTGACAGTCCCAAGCACGGCAGATAGTCGACCAGACTCAGTTTCCCTTCTAGTATCATCACAGAACCTGGGTGTGAAAGGGAGGTGCAAACCAAGGGAAATGGGCAGGTCTGATGTGCTGGCGAAGGTGGTAGGCTGGGGTGGGACTGCTCCCGGGGGCACCCTGCGGCCAGAGCAAGCACACAAAACGCGGGCACATGCTCAGAATTACCATAGGCAGTGCGTACGGGAAACTTCCAGGATGCTTACAGTAAAAGAAAAAAATTAATGAAAAATTATTCAATGTCTGGAATTCAAATTTCCCTGACCCTGGGAGGAGTCATGGTTCCCTCTGCAGATTGAGAGATGTGAAGATGAAGCAAGTCACAGACGTATAGGGACCAGCAGGGCCAGGACACCAGGCTGCATGTCCTCAGGTGTGGCCACCTGACCTCAAGGTGGGGCATGGCCCTGGGCAAGTGGACGGCCACATTGCCTCCCTCAAGAGAGGACCCAAAGTGCTCAGAGTGCTCTGCTGCCACTCAGCACTTGATGAAGAACCAGGCAGGACCACCAGACGTTTGCTCTATACTTATATTTGTGGGGTATTTGGAGAAGGAAAGTTTTGTCTCCTACTGAGGAAAATTTCTGAACTCAATTACTTGTAGCCCAGTTAATATTGGAATAGATGCTCCAGTTCTCAGAGGACAACTCCATCGTCCATCAAGGGGACGTAGTGCGTCCTCTCACCGCGATGCCCAGCAGAAGGACCAGAAGAAAATGTAGCTCACATCTTAAAGGAATTTTACCACTGGGGACATCTTAAAAAGTGAAACATACATGCTTAGGAAGGTTGCTCACTCTCTATCACTCGCTCTTACTCCTCAGGAAGCACAGCATCAGGGCTAGAGGGAGAGATGCCACCTGAAGAGACCACAGTCTCCTTTGGAGAAACAGCCAAGTCCAGCCCTCTGCACACGGTGTGTGACTGGAGCTAAGAACGGCTTTTACGTTAAATAGTTGAAGAGTCTGGAGAAGACAATATTTTGTGACGCCTGAAGATGCCACAAGGTTCAAGTTTCTGCACGCAGGAGGAGCCAAGCGCAGATGTAAGGGCCGGTGGCCCATGGCCACGCTCCTGACACCAGGCACAGCCCGCAGGAGGGACGGAGGTGCACTGTAGACGGGGCCCTTCACCGGAAGAGGCTGCTGCCCAGAAGACAGCACTGCAGCCCTGCACAGCTCAGGCCCTGCCGCGGGTGCACACTCCTCAGAAGGCAGCATCTGCAGAGGCGGGAAAGACGTTCTGGGGTCCTGATGCACCAGCTGGGCAGGGAGGAGGCTGGCAAGGGAGGGAAGGAGCCAGCTGGCCAAGAGAGAACGCGACACTGGACACGCCACAGGGCCTGGGTGTGGAAAGAATGCTCTTGCACACTTGTTAAATTCCTTAAAGATGGCCAAACTCTGGGCGAGGGACAAATGTTCAACATGGGAAGGAGGAATCTCCAAGCTGTCCATCATGATGTGCAAGACCTCATGCTAGAAAGGCCTCCCACCAACATCGTGACCCTTCCTTCCTGGGTCACTAATCTACTAGATTCCTCTTTTAAAGAATCTGCAAAAACCAACCCAAAACCACGCAGGCCCCCACATTCCCTTCCAGTTCAACTGCATGCCCAAGCCCTCCTGAAGCCGCCTGCCTGCTGTCCACGCTCCCCAGCCTGCTGCGCCATGCGTCTGCCTGCTCTCACCTCTCTGACCAAGGCCGATGGTGATCTCCCATTCTTCTGTCCCGATGGGTCTCACTAGCTGGCTCCTGGGTGGCCCCAGGCAGCTTCCGCCCCTCTGACCTCTCTTTCCTTCCACACCACCGTCTCTCTCAGCTCCATCATGGTCTAACTTTCTCCCACATCTCTGGCTGTTCTTCTGACACAACCTGGGCCCTCATCTTTCTCCTTCTTGTAGGGAAGTGTCCCAAGATCCATTCCATTCCCATCCATTCTCTCTCCCTTTGGCTTCAAGCACCAGGTGCACCATGGGGAGGATCTCATGGGAAGGCTGGTGTGTGAGCAAGGCACTCTCCTGTTCACAGAGCATGGCCAGAAGTGGCTTTCCTGAAGGCTCCCTGGAGGAATGAGGTCAATGCCCTCCCCTTGAAAATCTTCACCAAATCTCTTTCATGGATGAAAACACTCTGCCCTTCCATCCTTGGTCTTCCTGTCCTTTCCCCATCGGTGTCCGATCACCTTCGTTTTGGCAGCTAACAAAGGCCGCCCTAGCAGATGCTCAGCAAACACCTCTGTCCTCGAGAGGGCTCGGGATGATGAAGTGGTCGGTGCTTAATTAGAAAACCTAGGAACATACATGCCCAGACCTAAATAGGCCTTGCAAAAGGGAAACTGACACTATGCCTCGTCTCTTCCACCTCAAGATACTTTTGCACAATAAAAAAGCAACTCTGACAACATTTAAGATCTCAGTGACAAGCATCTTCTGATCTTTGGAATTCCAGTTGTGCTACATTCCAGCTGTGGGATCCACAGCAGTGTCTTTTGTGTTTAACTTTTTTTTAGTTGTTGATGGATCTTTATTTTACTCATTTATTATTTATATGTGGTGCTGAGGATCAAACCCAGTGCCTCATGCATGCTAGGCAAGCGCTCTACCACTGAACTAAAGCCCCAGCCCCCAGGGCAGTGTCTTAACATGTCTGAGCTTTAGGTTCTTCAAGTACCAGTGGGGACAAGGCCAGCTCCCCCTAGGAGTTGCTGAAAAACCAAATCGCATATCTCATATCAGGTGCAAAGGGCAGCGTGTAGCACGTAGTAAGTACCAAATAAATGGTAGTGAAAACTCTCCAGGAAAATTAAGATAAAGAAGCAGTTTGAGAAGAAAGGGGGAAACTCCACTCAGGCCCTGCCCTGACCAGAACAGCGGTTTCATAAAATGCAGGAAACACCAAAAAGCTTTCTTAACTCCCACTAAGTAGCAGGCCTCACCCAATCCTCACACTGACCCAGCAATAAAACAGGGAAACGGACTCATGCTGTCATAACCTGACCAAACAATATCAGGCTTCCCTTATACGTAGTTGTTTAAGGGGACGTACAGCTTAACCTGTGGTAAATCTCCATCTGCTTAATGACTTGTATCATAACAAGCTCCCACCATAAATAACCATTCCCGGGAGAGGAGGCAGCCTCTTGTCCCATCACTGTCATTCACACTGATAACTCACAGCGCAAATGTACTGGATCACCAGCAAGTCACCCTTCAACACACCTATGTGCATTATGTGGACGCCCACCAAGAAGACGTCACCCTGGGTCCCACAGACAATGGGCAAATCCCCATTCAGAGGCCACGGTCCAGCCACCTACCCCACAAACATGCCGAGTCGCCCAGTGCACCCAAGGCAGAGGCAGGGCCTACAGGAGGGCCACCTCCCCAACCTGCTCACCCAGCATTGGAGAACAGGGTGGGAACACAGGAGTGCAGACCCCTGCGGCACCAGTAAATTTAAGCATAAATCTTCACAGGAGGCATGACAGACAGGCCCTGTGACAGCTATGCAATTACTGTTGATGGCGGACCTTCCAACGAGGTTCCTTTGAATTATAGGAATCTTATTAGACGCCTCTGACCTCTTGAATTTGCGAGGCAGAAATCGCCTGAAAACCCAATACTCTTATTTATGCTAGCGCTGCAAACGGGGGAGAGTAAGTGACGAGCAGACAGAGGACAGGCAGCAGGTACTCCTGTTTCTGTGTTCAAGGACCCACCACCTCTCTTACCAGGCGGGCTGTTCACAGCAAAACCGGCTGGGCACACAGAGCCAGCAGCCCTGTGGTCCTTGGATGGGGCTCTTCAGAGAAATTTCTGGTCCTCCAATTCCAGTGAGGAGGACAGGCAAGAGAGTCAGCAAGAGCAGGTGACCACACTTGTGCAGCGCCCGCTCTACTCTGCTGAGAGGAGCCGCAGAAGTTAGGAAGGTGTTAGGAAGAAGGGAGGGGCGGGGCTTGTACCTGGAGGAGGAACTATCTGGGAGGGCGTCGCCAGGTGTGGGTGTGGCTGAAACCCTTAGGAGAACTAAGCCACTGTGGAAGGGGAGGGGCCAAGAAAATGGGCGTGGCCAGCAGGACAGGCCATTCCCTGAGAGCTGGGCAGAGAGGTGGGGCTACCGATTGAGGCAGGGTTGTGTGGGAAGGAGGAGCTGGCTGCACTGCCCTCTCCCCCTTTATTCTGAGCAGGGAATCTCATTTTTGTTTTTAAAGAAAAAGATGGGGAAAAAATGATTAAAAAATGTAAAGGCCTGGAAGGTCTCCAGACCACCCAGTGCCAGGTGTCATACAGGCTTCGGCTTTCTTTTTCTGGAGAAGGCCAGAATTGATTCTTTCAGATTCCAGGAACTGAGGGCTCCTGCCTCGGAGGACACCCGCATCCCAGGAACTCCGCGGAATCGGGGCCTTGCCGCTCGGCAGTCTCCATCGTGTAAGCTGCTTAGGTTCAAGGGTGTTTGACTAGCACAGCTTACTGGGGACTGCATTTTCTCTGGGGTGCACGGCAAGCTCTACATCAAAGCCTGATTGAGCAGAAAATATGTGCTAATGTTCACAGCAGTACTCTATTATAGTGTAAGTGTGCTTGTAAATATTCACTACATGTTATTACGCCATTTGAACCAAGAATATTGGAAGGTGAGAGGTCGCCCTAATGCTCTCTCCGGAGGCAGCAGTTTTGAATATAACCAAATGGGATAATGGTCAGGAATACCCAGAGGGGGCAATGTAACCGTCGTAAAGGATTGTGCTGTGAGTTTTAAGTTTTCAGGACAACAGAGATGCCTACGAGATGGCTCATAAGCAGTCATTATTAATGGAATGACAAGGCTAATGTTCAGCAGAATGTCTTTGTGACAATAAATCTTGTCCCTGTGCCATTAGTACTCCTTACAACTGCAAATAGCAGTTAGGTTGTAACCTAACATGGCAGAATTTTATCCTCTCAATCTCTAATGTATTTTATAATGCTGTTAAAGTCAGGAATCGCAACTGTTTAAGCTCAGTTAATCTAGGAGAAGTTTAAACACGAATTTTAAATGCAAAAAACTGCTTTGATATTAGTTTTTCTTAATTAAATTGGAGATCTTTATAAGAAGCAGATCCTTTTACACATGCATCAGCCTGTAGTAGATGAACATTGTTGAATTTTAAATGCTGAACTTTTCATTTGAGCTCAACTTTGACTACCTGATAAAAGTCATTTTTAAAAAAGGAAGAAAGAAAAGAGGTCCCTTCATGGGAAGGCCAGGTTGCACACCTGTTTGTTAAACTTCAAACCTGCACTGTTTGAGCTCTTACTGGGTGCTGGTTAATTTGTGTAAATCACTTGTTTGTATGCATCTCCAGCAGAGTTTCCTTTTGAAACCGTGTCACCTTGTCTTATCTTCTGATCTGACTTTCCTTAAATATAACAGAATATTTTGAAGATGAAAAGTATACATCCCTTTCTTTTTTATTGTACTAAATGACCACAAGAACACTGAGGCAGGGATCAGCTGGCACTGAAGCTAGAACACACCCAGATGGGAATAGCAGCTGCAGAACAGGGTCCACCCAACTACTCTCCAGGGCTCCCTTGGGTGATAGACCAGAAGAGGACCAACCCACAGATTGCACAAGTGTGAGCCATGAGGTCTGCAGATGGATGCTCCCTACAGGCTACTGCAGCTGCCTTGTCTCAGAGAGGAAGGCTGGCCAGCTCCTCAGCCTGCCCCAGAGTCTGCACTGAAGCTCTGAGGGGCCTGGCCCAGCCAGGGCAGCAGTGTGAAGCCACCCACTGCCAGCTGCATAGCTGTTCACAGAACCACCTGGGACACCTGGTCAGGCCCAGAAGCTGGTCGTGCCCATCTCCAGATGAGGAAACTGAGGCAGGGATCAGAGTGACGGGGACCTGGTCCACCAAGGGGGCTAGCAGGAGGTTCAGGTTCCAACCTCCAAGTCTTCATCTGGCTGCAGCCTCTGGCACAGCTGCTGCTTATTGTGTGTGGCATGAGATGCCACTGATTGCAAAATCACTTTTAAATACCTGCAACAATCCTGTACATTGTGTTGATCAAATGGCACATCGTGATCGCTACAGTTCTTAATTCTTAAACAATAAGCCCATAAGCACAGGTGTGTCTTGACTTGCAATGGAACGACTTGCCTACAAACCCATCATAAGTTGAAAATATCCTAGGTCAAAAGGCATTTAACACCCCAGCCCCAAAGACAAAGCTTAGCCTCACCTACCTTAGACATGTTCAGTGCCCTCCCTCTAGCCTGGGGTCGGGCAAGGCATCTAACCCAAGCCCTATTTGATAATAAAGTGCTCAGTAGTGTAGTTCCTGTCATTTATTCACTATTATACTCAAAGCGGAAAACAGAAGGATCATGTGAGTTCACCTTTACACCATCATGGAGTCAAAACGTGGTGGTCAAACCATTCTCAGGCAGGGCTGCCTGGTCTCCTATTCCTCCAGAGGTGAACTCTCTCAGAGCTCATGACTCTTCAATCAAACAACTCTTTTCATCTGGAATCTTGCAGCTGGAAGGAGCCTCAGGGTCTTCATGGAGATGAGAAAAGTGAAATTTGATGGGAAAAAACTGGCCTTAGCTCATAGGGGCTGGTGTCCAACGTGAGACAGGATCTCACGTTGTCTGATTTCCCCATGGTCATTCACTCTCAGCCTGGTCTTCTCAGTCCCACAAGAGCCACAGTAGGATGAGGTGGTGCTGAGTGTGTGGAGAGGAGAGGGCTCTGCATGGGTTAAGAGGAAAGGGCAAGTTCCAGAACATGCATGGGATATACCATGCCACACACATGCACATGCGTGCACATACTCACACGTTCACACATGCACACAACCGGCTTCTGACATGCACATACAGGCACATGCATCCATGAGTGCACACACATACATCATATATACACATGCACACACTTGCACAGCCCCCGGTGCACACATCCACATGTGCACACACATGCCATGCTCTGGCTGTGTGTATAACTGCACATGAAGGCATGGCACAGCATCTAGAAGGGCACACTGGTATCATCTGTGTGCCTGCAGAGAAGGACCCTGGAATGAGAGGTGCAGAAGGGTTCCAGGGGATCTGACTTGTTTTAACTGTTGAAAGATTTTAAGTTTCCAAGACTTCTTTACAATTCTTAGACAGAAGGATATGCATCCTTTCATAGTGCTATTGCTGAAAAGAGAGAAGGGGCCTGGCTGGGCCTGAGTACATGAAACGTGCCCCCAAGAATCCCACAGCCCTTGGATCTTTCCCTGGAAGGTGGCATTTTCAAGTAACCTTGGAGCTTCATGCTGAGCTGACCTGACTCCAGGGCTGTGGGGTTGGAAGGAGAGAGCTCTCCCCCGGTTTTCAAAGGGTTCAGCCCTGCCCTGCACAGTGAGCATCACGACAGGGCTGGGGGCCCCTCTACCCAGGCTGTGGCTCTGCGGGCAACCAGCTGAGCCCACACTCCCGGGAGCTGCTGGGGAGCCTGCTCCTTGCCAACAGCAGCTGGACCTGAGAGGCTGCCCAGGCAGCCTCTGCCCAGCTGGGGTGGGGACTGCGCACCACCACCCAGAGGGATGTCCTTTAATTGAAAATTTATGTTTAATTGAAGAGTCACCTGTTTTATGTGAGATCAGAGAGCAGGCTCCCCTCAGATTTGTAATGGGGACAAGAAGTATATCATTACGTGTTTACTTTGTGAGGGAAGGAAGTTTCATATTTAATTCATATGAGGGTTCCTTGGCTCGGAAAGAAAGGTTTCTAGAAGCCAGGCCCACGTGGATATTGAAAACACCAGCATCTTGATTGAAGAGGTTTCTGCTTTGTTGGCTTATGTCCTTCTAAACTGGGCACTCAATGGAAGAGAATTAGAAGGACCACATTGTCACCAAATCATTTAAGAATTGCTATGAGCTTAAAAGCCAACATAGAAACCAATGCAACTAGAAAATAGATGTGCAGATCCATGATTAAGGGATAATTATTATATAAATAGCTCATATAGGTGCATAAGACAAACATACCCATGCATACCAGCAGACTAATGAGAAAACAGCAGAAACAAGCAACTCCAGGAGGGGATGACACACATTTTAACATAGAGAAAAAATACTTACCTAAACAATGAACTCAAAAAGCAAATATTAAACATGACACAACTTTTCACTCCTTCAACTAGCAGAAATGTATAATAGTAACATCCAGAACAAAGGTGCAAGAGGGGAAGGGAAGGTCACATGTTGGTACTGCCAGAGCAGGGTAAACCAGGGCGGCGCACTTGAAAGACAATCTGGCAGTGAAGAGCTTCGGTCTTAAAATATTCATGCCCTTTGACCTCATAATTTTGTTCTGGGAATCTAACCAAAGAAAATTATCTAAATATATAAAAAGCTTTATAAAGATATTCACAGAAGTGTTATTTGTAATAAAAATTTTAAAACATCCCAAATGTCAAAAGATAAAAGAATGTCTAAGCAATTATAGTTGTTACATTTGATGGAATATTAGGCAATCATTAAAAACTCTATTTACAGCAACGGCGAGGCGCTAAGCAACTCAGTGAGACCCTGTCTCTACATAAAACACAAAATAGGGCTGGGGATGTGGCTCAGTGGTCGAGTGCCCCTGAGTTCAATCCCCGGTACCAAAAAAAAAAAAAAAAAAAAAAAACTCTATTTATGGGCTGGGGTTATGGTGCAGTGGTAGCGTGCTCGCCTAGCATGCGTAAGGCACTGGGTTCGATCCTCAGCACCACATATAAATAATAAATAAATAAAATAAAGATCCATCAACAATTAAAAATATATATAAAAAAACTCTATTTATATAGACTATAACATTTTTACAAATATAATATGATGTAAGGGAAAATAAATAAAACCAAGTCCTATGTTCTGATTGTTTATGACTAAAAAACAAACCAAAGGGAAAAACAGTCTGAAAGAAAATATGCTAATATTTTAATTTGGGAAGAATGGAAGATTTCAATGCCTTATTTGTTTAGGTTTGAGAGATTCCTCATGCCTGGGTATCGCATTTTAAATAAACATGAAAATGTATTCTAATCATGTTTTTCTACTAAAAACAAAACAAAAAAATCCCATGGGTTACAATGGCGGCTTAGTTAACCCCTCCTCCTGGTCAGGAAACGGAAGCCAAGAGACCCTGCACAGCTCTGAGCCACAGCCCGAATCAGGGATCAGCGCCTCTATGGAATTTGTGGCTCCGCATTTAATCGTGGCAACTCCCGTTACTTAACTAATTCTAGAGGCATAATATCAGGAGCACGTCCTGGGGAAAGCTACCCCTCCTCCCTTTCCCCCAGGAAACATGCTCCGAGACACTGACTGTCCAAGAAAGGCCTTGGGGTGTAAGAAGCGTCTGACACCCGGTGCGAGCCTTGTGCACCTCACCGAGGAACTTTCCAGTGACTCCTTTTGAAAGGAAAAGATAGCTTACCATTTAGAGACTTGGCACCTGCCACAAGTAGGGGCTAGTGGATGGGTTCCATGAAACGAGCACTTCTCCGTGGTCCGTGGAGCAGATCCCTTGCAGACCCACTGGAAAAGCAAGCACAGCTTTCAGGTGGCCCAGAGTATAGTTGAAGCTCCTGCCGACCTGAGTGTGGACACGTCCACAGTGCAGTTGGAACCTTCCAGTCCACACAGGAAGAAGGCCTAGGGGTCGGGCCACCTGGCCTCCTGCAGGCACCAGCAGCCTTGGCTTAGCGCCCATTTCTATGCTTACAGCCCCATCCTGGTGGGTGGAGCCAAAGTCTAAGGTTGGAGGCTGCGACCTCTACACACCACGCAGCTGACTCTAGATGAGCACGAGGTCTTGCTCTTTCCGTTTCCCCATCTGTAACACAGCAGCTGATCGCTGTGCATGCACCCTGTACTTTCCACCTTGGTTGCTCTTTTAAAGCCTAACACATGAGAATAATTCTACTAGACCCTATCAACTCAACCGAAATCACTTGCTAGTATAAAGATAAATTGGAAATACTAATGCTTAGTGAATACATTACTCTATACTTCTTTTACTTAGTGAAACATTTAATTAGTATTTACTAGAAAATTACTATCAATTACTAAAAATGACTACAAATTACTAGCAAAATGGATAAATTTTCTCTCTACCACTAAAATAAATTCAATTACTAACTTTAAGTAATTGCGGGTAATTTATTTCTTGGAGGGCAGGGAGCTATAGACAAACTGAAGGAGATGATTAAGATGCTCACAGTGGCTGATTTATGAGGGAAACTTAAATAGCTAAATCTGGGTGGCTGAGCAGAGCAAGTAGAAACACATACCACAAGACTTCCACAAATAGCTACCCAGAGCAAAATCTCTCTGTGGCCTAGCACAGGCCGGGGAGGCTGTGGTCCCGAGGAGATCAATTTAATCAGGAGCTTTCTGTTAAAATACTTAGAGGTTTTCTTGATGGTGAAAGCTGAGATCCAAATACTGACTCCGAAAGGAAGTGGTCACCACTCCAATCTTAGCCAATTCTTTGCAGAATGACTCCAGAGACTTTGCTGAGGAGGAAGGGGGAGAGCCAGGAGCAGAGGTTCCTGTGTGTCGTCCTTCCTCAAAGTCTCTGCCTCCAAGCCCAACATAGGAGCTGTGAGCTCCTTCAGCTGCCATCAGGCAGGTGATGGGTCCCTAGTGATCATCATGGCCGTACAGATGCCACATGGGTCCCCAGGAGTGGCAGAGGCACTAGGAGGCTGAAGGGGCCCTCTTTAAAGTAACATGTCCTGCATGCCTGGTGTACCCCATACCTCCTTCGCCCCCTGAGAAGTGCTCAGCTGAGGTGCTGTAGATCCCTGATCTTATTTGCAAAACTGATGTGAGAAGGCACATTAATGACCACTGAATGTCACTTGCCACTGAAGCAGAAAGTCAATGGGAAATGATTTGCATTCCCCAGTCCTGGATGGAATGAGACATTATGGTGGATTTGGAGTCAAAAGACATGGTTGGATTCAAATCCATTTATATTTCTCCAGAACTCTCAGTCTCCCCCTTGTAAAACAAAAACTAAAATAGCTGTTTCAGATAAACAGACTGGGGTATAGCTATTCAGTGAATACTAGTCCATGATGAAAGGAAATGAAACACTGCCAGGGAAAGCCACCAGGCAGCCTGGATGCACGTTGCCTAAGGAGGAAGCCCAAGCTGAGAAGGCTCCTGCCTTTCCCCACTATGGCATTCTGCAGGAGGCAAACCATGGGTACAGCAAAGACCAGGTGGGCCAGGTAGAGGGAGCGATGGCCAGGTCCTTAAGGCAGTGCACTCATTGGGCATGAACCTGTAATGATGCTGTGCAGTTGTCCAGACCCACACGATGCATGAGAGTGGCCCTAAGTACCTGTGGGCATTGGTGAATATCAGTTCGTCAACCTTGGCTCCCCAGTTGTAACCAACTCACCACCCAATGGCAAGAGGTTAATAGTAGGGAAAACCAACTGAGTAAAAGAGACTGTGTATGAGAACTCTGTACTTTCCATTCAGTGTTCTGTGAACCAAAATAAACTCTACAAAGCCTTAAAAATAAACTCTATAAAGCAATAGCTACTTTGCAGGGTTGCTGTGAGGACCAAGTTGGGCGGCAACCTCATTCAAAGGCCAGTGTGTGCCAGGAATAGTCAGACATCGGAGATGGACATGGGCTTCCTGTGATGTTCAGGCCACAGACAGTGGGATTTCCACAGTCCTTGCTCCCTCAGGGGTCTGCTTGGTGACACTGTGTATCCAGCAGCCAATAAGAATGGACAGTGTCCTGGGACAAATGTCCCCACCTGGGTGCGGGTGAGGTGAATGCAGCCTACAAAGAGACCCACTGGGAAGCCAGGGGTGGTGGTGGCCAAGGCTGGCGTCCTGTGAGGAAGCTTTACTGGAAGACGGTGCCCTGAACCACCGGCAGATCCCACAGCCAGCCACCATCTCCAAGGCATTTCTTACTTCTGGAAGTTCAGCCAGTTTTTCTTCAGGGGTGCCTCGCAGTGGGACACTTTGGTTTGTGAGCAGCTCCTCCTAATGCCGTCTGCCTCCTGCTCACACCGGTTTAGCCATTCAATCATAATGTCACTGTGTCCCCGAGGAGGACACTGCCGCCAGGGCCCTGGTGCGTGGGAAGCTCCTTCAAGCATTGAAACCACGCATCAGAGGAATCTCTGTCCCCTTCACAATTTTGGTGGTGCAAGATGACAGTAATGTATTCCTGAGAGCCACATTTACCATCCTGAGTGAGGCAGTCAAGGACAGGCAGTCAAGACAGTAGTCTGCATTTCTGGGGCAGGAAAGAGAGGTGCCATTATATTCAGCATGCAGGGCACTGCCAAGCTGTGTACACAGGTACCAAAAGCACAGGTCACATGGAGACACAGCATTGGGGACATCCCAGAGGTGGCTTTGGAACAGACCAAGAACATCGTTTAATAATTCGGAATGGTGTTTCTGTTCATTTGTCTGAGATTCATGACCACAGCAGGGACAGTGGAGCGCATTCTTTCACCGAGCGAAGGAGCAGCCCTTGTCTATGGAGCCTGAGAGACTCATAGAGCCTCAGTGGCCAAACATGCGGCAGTGCTTTGGGCAGAATGGAGTCCCCATGGTGACAGGAGCTTCTGTAACTCCAGTGAAGACATCCTAAGGTCTCGTACCGTGTCACACAATATTGATTCAATATTGGTGCTTCTGAAAAATGCTACCACCATCTGGAAAAATCATCCCCGACTAGTTGCATGTAACTTGCAAAGGCATTTAGATTGGCTGAGGCCAGCCTTAAAACAGGCTGACAGGCACCCTCTGCTGAGGGTTTAGTCTTGACTTACACTGCAATCACATTCTGTAATAGAGAGGAAAATGATCAGGTGCCAACACTCGTTGGCTCTCAAGCTGACAATATTAGCCATATAGAATTTACCTGGAACAAGATGATGGAAGAAGCCACAGCACTGAATTGCTGAATAGAGTCAGCCTCTGAGTGACTCACTGCCTTGGGGCTGACAGAGGAGGGCCCTGTGCACAGGGCTGTGGGCAGAGGGGACACTATGGACTCACCTCACCAGCTTCAGAAGTACAGTCTCTGGTGTCTATGAAGGACAAGCCTAGGACCCCGGCCTATGCAGGCTAGGTGGCAACCCCATCCCTGAACCAGCCAGGGGTATGGCACGGGTGGACCTGCTCAGCCTGGGCCAGCATGGAGCAGACCTGGAGCACCTGGGCCCCTCCTTCGTGCAAGCAGAGTAAGGAATCCTCTGTGCCCACCCACCAGGGCCTGGGGAGGAGTGGGCCTGGGGTGGCCTGGCATAGACTGAGCCCCACACCCCTCCAGTCTTGAGGCCCCTCCCTCATTGCCATTAGAACCTCTGGGCTCCTTTTCAGAGAGGCCACCTCTGGCCTTTCCTGTTCTACAGAGGATCAAGGGACCTTCTTTCCTTCTCTGTCAACTTCTTCTAGCCCAGGGTGGCCAGAAAAACTAAGAGACATTTAAATTTCAAATCCATTTTTAAAATATAGATCATTTTTATTACATGTCCCAGGAGTTTATTTATACATAGAGTATCTAACACATACTTTTACACACACACACACACACACACACACACACACACACACACTCCACGATCTGAAACTCAGGTTAAACTGTCCTGCATTCTTCTTTGCGGAATCTGGAAACCCCACCCCAGCTCTCCTGGAGCTGAGTTCTGTTTCTTTCACAGTCATCCCACGTGACTCGTCTTGGTTAAGTGGACCTCCCTGAACCACCTCGTCCCTGGCTTGGACCTCTTGAGCACAACTGCCACGGCTGTGGACCTTACCACATGTGCTCTCCAACCCTGGACACACACTCACAGGGAGGAGCCATCCACTCCTTTGCTCAAATAGTCCAACCTCCTCTCTCAGGTGCCACTGTGGTCTCAGCCTGAGACCTTTCTCCAGCAGACCGTGTCATGCAAGTCATCAGAAATAGGTCGGGGACTGGCTCTCACTCAGCCAGCATGCACCAAACCTGGCAGGCACCTACCATGTGCTGTGTACCTGCCGCCTACTAGAGATGGGCAAGGATGACGTGGGTGAAGCTCCAGACTCGAGTGGACAATGTTCTCACAGGTCCACAAGTCCTCACTGAAAACTATTTGGCCAGATATGTTTTGGAATTAAAATTGTTCAGATTTTATGATAGTAATGTGGTACACATACATTATATTCAATGAATTATATTGATGTGACATTACATATTAGATATAACAGATACCCCAGCATATTGCACAAATTCCCCATGGCTACTGGGCAGCAACAGCACATGACGGAAGCAGGGCCGGCTGGCGCAGCCCTGGGGTGCAGACTTAAGGGGCCCTCAGGACTAGCCCCGGGCACACACCTGAGTACCTCTGCTGTGACAGAGACTGACAAAGATCCCTGAAGACCCTAGAGTCTCATGTTAGTGCTCTCAGTTTAGGTCACCATGAGTGTGGGGGCCAAGGTTGTGGATTTGGGTTCTGGGGATCGGGGATGTGGTAGGGGCCTGTGCTGTGGCTCCTAGGCCAGGGAACAAGCCCTTCTTCAGCCAGCCACCTCCTTCCTTCTTTCCTGGCCCAGAAAGAAAAGGCAGCACATTCTCACTGGACCCTTCAGGAGGCTCAAATGTGGAAAACAAGACCTACAGCCATGCTTAGATGAATTAGAGGTCAGTGAAGGGCTTGCATCCCAGGACTCTGGGAAAAAGGCCCAAAGAGGGAGGTACCAGCTGCACGGTGACCCAGGACACAGCTGTTGAGGGTGACATGGAACCAGAGCTCCATGGATTATAGGAGCAGCTACTGGCTGGCCTTCCTTCTAGAGTTGAGGGATCTTCCTGCTCCTAGCTCAGGGCCAGGGCAGCTGGAGGCCCTGGCAGGTCACCATGAGAGTCTCCACTTACCTCGTCCACCACCTGGTGCAGAAGCCCAGCCCATGGGGCATCCAGACCTGTCGCAGGACAAGGACGGTGCTCAGATGAATCTCAGCAGTCTTCAGCACTGACTCGGGAAGGAGCGAGGATACAGCCTCTCCATTTACATGCCGCACCTCCCCCTGCAAATCCCCTTGCACGCAGAGTTAGTCTAAATGAACTGGTAGACAAATAGAACGACATAATTGCTTTGATGTGCCAACATATCTGAGTGTCAGGCTTGCGAATACATCCTCAGCAGGCTGAAGGAGGTGTGCTAAAAGCGTAATTACTTGAAGTCAATATTGTATGTTCTTTTTTTAAAGAAACAACTCTCGCCTCTGAAAAATGTATCTACAACTGTGCCTTCCAATGCGACAGTGCCACTAGTCTCGTATGGTTAGTGTTAAATGTTAATGTTAGTAAGCTCAAAATAAATCCATCCTAAAATTTAGTTCCTCAGTTGCACTGGGAACATTTCAAGGGCTCAGAAGCTGGAGGATTCCGGTGGCTACTTACTGGACAGGGCAAACACAGAGCTTTCAGAGCAGGAAGTTCTGTTGGGAGCACTGATCCACAGACCCAAAAGCAGAGGTTCTATTTTTGTCAGGCAGTTTCTCTTTTATTTCCCACAGGGCAAGTGGTGCCCAGGTCCAGCTCTAGCTATTACTAAAGCCAAGAGCTCTCCAGAGGCCTCAGGGCCTAAGCCCAGCTGTGGACTGCTGAGTCCTGGTGACCAGCAGTGCTGGAGACAGGGAAGGAGGCCCTCTTAGGAAGTGGCGGTTTCAAAATGACTGGCTAACAGGTTTAAGTCTCCCTAACCCACCAATAAGCTCCTGGTGGCTAAATCTGAAAGACATGCCGGGCCTTCGGTCCTTGGTCATCTCTGCAGCATAGGGGCTGTGATCAACCCTGAGCATCTTTCCTCCCTGATTCTGGGATCCTCCTTCCATGGCCCCTTTTGCTCTGTCTTCTTGGCAGAAGCCTCTTCACACACAATTTCCCCTAACGTGGCCCTCCTCAGGGCTCCAGCCAGACCACACACCCATCTGTGCTCACTTCTGCAGGCTGGTGAATCGTGCCACTACTGGACACCTCTCCTTGACCAGCAACCTTGGACCCTACATGATCTCCTGGGGCCCTCATCCCCCCCACCCATCTGAGACCACTTCCTCCCCACGTTGCAGGACTGTTCCTTCAGCCAGGACCCCATGGTCCTCACTGAACCGTCCCTCACCCAAACCCACACATGAGCCAGCCCTCACTACCCACTGCATGTCCACAAGGCCCTCACTGAGCTGCGGATTACAGGCACAGCCCCCTCTCCCTGCTACTCATGTTTCTCCATCCCCACAGCTGCTGCCCTGACCCGGATTCAACATTCTCCCCTGGTTCACTACATCCACACAACTCCTGGCTCCTCCTGTGCCCAGTCTTGCCCTTAAGCCCATGCCCCCCTGTCTCCCGAGTACACATCTGTTGCGATCATTCTCCTCCGTAAGGTCAGCCAGCGGCTCCCTCTGCTCTCAAGATGAGATCCCAGAGCTGAGCATGACCCAGGAACCTCCCAGGATCAAGTCTCTCTAGTCTGGGATCAGCAGGTTTTTCCCTGCCAAGGACCACATTGTAAACATGTTGGGCTCAGCCCACCACACTGTTTCTGCTCCTGCAGCCCAATTCCGGGACCACAGAGAAAGTAGGCATAGGTAGTATGCAAACAAGGAGACACAGCTCTGTTCAATAAAACTCAACTTACAGAAACAAGTCTTACTTAATGTATATAAGACGGCTGAATTTCCTAAACAGGTCAACGGAGATGGAGCCTCTTTTTTTGTTCCTATACACTTGATACAAAAGAGCAGGTGATCCGCAGCCTTCAGGAATGGTGTGGACCTTCCCCACAATGCCTTGGGAGCTGTATTAGTTTCCTGAAGCTGCTGTAACAAATTATTCAAAATGGAAGGGAGAGGGGGCTTAAAGTAATAGACATTTATTCTCTTACAGTTCTGGAGGCCAAAAGTCCAAATCCAGGGTATTGGCAGGGTCATGCTCCCTCCAATCTCAAGGGGAGGCCCTGTCTTGTCCCTGCTCTCTTCAGGTGGCCTGGGTGCTCCTTGGCTTGCTTAGCCTGACTCCAGTCTGCCTCTGTCTTCATGGGGCCATCTTCCCTCTGTACTTGTCTGCGTCCTAATTTTCTCTCCTTGTAAGGACACCAATTATATGCACATGACCCCATCTTAACCTGATTACATTCACAAAGACTCTCTTTCCAAAAAGACCATGCTCTCAGGTGCGGGGGTGAGCAACGTGACCTTAGGGGCAAAACCATTCAACCCATCACAGGAGCCAATCAGAGGTCAAAGAATCTGGAGGTGAGTGCAGTCACCAAAGCAAGAGCCCAGAGCAAGCTGAGGGCCAGGGAAGGGACCATGGACATGAGAGCAGGAGGCCTTTGCTGAGCCTACAAGAGCAACAGAATCCAG
>CM053404.1:2707407-2748809 GCA_028644305.1 Xerus rutilus | reverse complement strand
TGTGCTGACCACTGGCTGGTTGTAGCAACTCCTTCCAGAAGTTTCTATATGTAAAGACAGGCAACACGGCCTTTCCCTGCAGCCTTTACAAAACCCTCAAACCTCCCATGCACGTTACTCCAAAACCTGAGCACAGGAGCACACCGAGAAGGTTACCCTTTCTCCTCTCCTTCCTTCTCTCCTCCCCTTTCCTCCAGTGGGATTCTAATCTGGGAACGTGGGTGCTCCTCCCTCTTCAGGTGCTGCTCCCCACAGCTGGCTCAGGTGTTTGTCCCCTCCCAAGTCCTCCATGCTGCAGGTCGCAGCCAGCCACACCTATGTGCCAGGCAGGGCAGTGGCCAGCCATCACCTACCTCCCAATGCCGGCATCCAGTTGCGAGTCCATTGTCTTGGTGTCTAAGAGCCCTTCAGGCTGACATTCAGGAAAACAGGGAAAATGCCTAAAATATGACAGTGTTTTGTAACTAGTGAAGCCCCTGACCCACTGTGGAGCTCCTCCCTCTTGACCCTCTTCAGGTCCGTGTGGCCCAGGTACTCTCACAGGGAAAACGGAGGCCCCAGCACACTGGATCCCATTGATATCTCCAGCTTCTCATCCGGGTGCATCTGGGTGCTGGTTTGCACCCCACCCCACCCTACCACACACGTGCTGGCACATGCATGCACACATGCATGTACACACGCATGTACACACGCATGTACACACACATGCACACACCCCGGCAGACCTTACTCCCTCTGTGTCTGTCAGCGCTACCTACGTGGTCTGCCTCTCCTGAGGAGCTCCTGCTTGTCGCGAAGCCTGAGTGAGATTGCAAACACGTGGGAAAGCAGCGTCGACACCTGCATGAGGCTGGTTTCATAGCTGGTCAGTTTTATTACTCCATACATGGTGTTCCCAGCACTGCAAATCCCTTTACATGAGCAGCAAGGATCATAGTTACGACTACACGGAGGTCGCGCTGCTCTGGAAAAGGTCAGGCTCTCCTCTCAGGCAGTGCATGTAAACACAGCACGTGTCCCTGGCTATTCAGAGGACACCCAGTCTCCATCTCTCGTGCTCTGCAAGTGGGTCGGGGGCCCTGCAGGCCAGATCACAGGGAATTTACCCCCAACAGTGTCAGTCAGAGCTCGGCCTGGTAACTATGGCTTAAAGATGTCATAGCCCTTTGCGGGGAGGCAAGAGGGGCAAAGCTAATGATTCCTCCAAAGTGGACTGAAGCTAGGACACAGGACAGGATTGCCCTTTTCAAAAAGCAACTCTTATTTTGAAAAGTCGTTATAATGTCTCATTTAGAGGTAGCACTTATCTCCTCGGAGTCCTCAGGTTTTCAAATGATTGGTTTTGCTTTCTTACAAAAACTATACCCCTGTTGCTGAAATTAAGTCCCCGAGATGTACGTAAAATTTATTTTTGAATTCTGTCTACTTTTATGGGCAAAAATAATCAAGAAAAGCCACTGGCTACAAAAACTGCCAGCAAAATGAACCTTTAAAGAGCTAATGACTTAAGGGTGGTGTGTGGACGTATAAAGTATGTTGGGGGCTTACACTATTTGTCATTAACACATATTCTGAAAGCTTGGCTAATATAATGTGACACAAAATTAGTCAAACACAATTCATGCAATATTGTTTAATTTTACTCCTCATTTAACTTGGTTTTAAGCAAAATCATTATGTCACATGATAACGTTCACTTGAACAAGAAATATTTCATAGTGGTCGTTGCCTTTAGAGATGAGTTATTAGGGGCTCCATGCTGAACACATTCTTAACTATGGAAACCATAAAGCTAATAGCTTAATCATATTTTGACACCATCTACATACTTTATGCATTATTTACAAGAAAGATATAAAAATGAAACCACTGAACATCTCACACAATACTTCACAGTCATAGTTAACTGGTTAAAAATATAACACATTTATCTTCCAGGGGCTTTCTATTTGCATATAGATATTTGCATACCATGTTGCAATATGCCGTTAATGTAAAATTTAACCTTTGTTCTTTCCCTCTGATGTGCAAGGTATACTCATTAAGTTAAAAATAATGGCAAAAATAAGTCTTCTGGTGATATACATTTCATAAATTATTCCCCAGAGCAGTGGGGAAAGGTAAAATGTGGGTGGGAAAGTGTTTAATTGAATTAATTCCTCATTTTCTGTATTTTTATTTTACAACTCGGAGACAGAGCCATTTGACTAGTATATGTCAACCCCATGAATTGCAAAGGGCCTCCTCTCAGTCACTAGAGGTGCCAGCCCTCCTCATCCTGTGCTAACGCAACTCCCCGCCCCAGGGTGGAGAGGAGCATGCAGCACTATTCCCACACACCTGTTAAGCGGATGGTGCCTCTCCAGCAGAGGGACGCACACCACGCCGCCCGAAACACAATGTGCTGTCACCACACCTTGGGCAACAGGTGAAAGATCCCCAGCTTGCATCTAGTCGTGACATCAATTTCTAATTAAGCCCCTGTGTGCACTTTTATAGAAATAAAACAAAGACTTCAGAATCTGTTAAAGAGGCTGTGGTGCTTGAGTATCTAAACTCCAAACTCCCCTTCTCCCTGTCAATACATTCTAAATCTCAAGTGGGTGCCAGGAGTGGCCAGGAAGAAAAGGGAAAGAGCATAAGGCAAGTCCACTCCCATTAGCCTCATGTCCAGGGCCTTCAGTGAAGGGTCAAGTCTCAGATGACCTCTGTCCAAACAACTCCTGTTCAGGGATGTGCTGGCAGGCACCCAGGCTCACGGTGCCCATGGAAAATGTGTGGGCAGGGCACACACAGAGCCATCGTGAGGTGGGGATCCTGGACCAGCACAGCTGGACCACACGGGGCCAGACAGCCCTGCCTCAGGGGCCCAGAGCAGACTAGGAGGGGAGATGGGCTGCGGCCCAGGAAGGGGCCTCCGAGGTGTGCAGCTACAGCATCCCCAGGCCCAGGGCTCCAGGACAGGACCACTCCCCACTGTTCTGCAACCCACGCAGAACAAGGCAGAGAAGACCGTGCAGAGAAATCTGGGGCCTGCACAGGGGCTGGCAGGACCAGAGGCCACGCAGGTCTGGACAGTGGCTCCTGATCCCTGAGGGGTCTGTGCTCCAGCTCCCCCAGATTCGTGGGTGGTGGTGATGACTGTGGGGCCCCCTAGATCTCCAGGAGGAGGCAGGTGCAGGGGCTTTGCTCCACCTCCTCTAAGGCAATCCACCCTCCCTCAACTCGCATATGGACCCCACCCCTGGGGGAAAGGGCTAGCTCTGTCCCTGAGGAGAGTCTCCTGGGTCCAGTCAAAATGAAGCCCATGAGTCGGGGACACTGTGCAGCCCTGTTGGGTGAACCCCAAGCTCAGAGCGGCTCCCCCGGCCCCTGGGGGGCACACGGCCTTCCTCCGTTCCACTTCTCCTGGGAATCTTTGCCTTTCCCTGTGATGAAGGTGCAGCTCATTAGCTGACGTGAGCTGTGGGAACGCATTTATTCAGTATGTTTAGCCTCATCTTCTGGAGGCCTTCGCTTCCTCGTTTGGGCACCCAGAAGAGATGGACGTACTGGGATTAGGCCTCGTTTTCTGTGAGAGGCGAAAGAGTGACCCCAAACGCAAAGTGCTTTTGGAACTCGCGCTCCTCGAGGCAGCGTGGGCCCTGGCCGCGGACGCAGCAAGCCGTTGAACTTGCACTGGTGCCCCGTGCTGGCTGGCTCGTGTGTGTGATTGTTCTTGTAAAGGGTCTGACTGAAGTAAATAAAATTGTAGAGCCTTGGAAACACACGATTATTACAGCGGAGCTGAGGTGTGCAGGACGGGAAATAAGTCTCTGAGGGATAAATTACATGTGATGAGGGCTAAAAGGATACAGCTCCCATTTCAGGAAGTCTTCCAGGCAAAGATCTGGCAGTTTTAGCTTCCTTTCAAGACAATGCACGAACACCAAAAACATTATTCTTCACAGAGCGCCCCAGAGGCCACGGCCGTCACGTGCCCAACGTCCTCCTTCCATTCCCTCAAATCCAACACAGGTCTTCTTTATTAATTTTAATTTGTCATCAATAGCCTGACAGGCACTCTTTCGGCAAGAAATACCACATTAGCTGTTTCACTCACTGTGGCAGCTATTAAAACCGGGAGGGTGATTAGCAAGAATGAGGTCAACAGAATAATGTGAGTGTAAGTCGCTACCAGCAAAATGTGCAGCACAGGAGGATTTATTATGTTCACTCGCTGAAATGTAATTTAAAAACAGGATATCACCACCTGCTATGCTGGCTCGTAGGGTTACTCAGATCATTTAAACATTTCCTGCTAATATGTTTATTTGCTTCTGGCATATATTACCATTTACTGTATTTCTAATAACTATGGTTAAAATAAACTTAATTGTTGCTCTTTACTTCATGTAAACATAGCAGGTAAATAAATCATCCCATGATTAGCTCAGACAATGCAAATTAGGGTGATTTAATCATCGATATTGGCAACAGAAAAATTAACATTCATAACCTCCTTGCAAAAATCTGAACGTAGTTCTAGTGTTGAGGAGTCTGTTCACTAAATAAGAATGTCACAGGGGCACTGAGAGACTCCACTCAGATAGAAATAAAGTGACATACCACTAAGCATGTTAAGAAAATTACTAGACGTTTGCAGATGATACACATTCACACGTAAACTTCACCTGTGCTTTTTTGAAATACCAGAAACCCAGGCATATTGCTGGAGACAATTGTTAATCTGGAAATCACAATCTCTAGTCTTTGACTTCACTTGGTAAGAAATTCAGATCAACGTACAGTTAGTTATCTACCGTTATTTATAACTTTTTACTGGGAGGAAATTGGGATTGAGGGTTAAAAGTAGAGCATTTGTATTTTAAATGTGCAGCATATTTTCAATATGTAGGCTATTTTTAAGGCCAACATTCTGTGAGACAAAGTAGCTGTGAATAACCTTTCCCTGAGTGCTACCGGCCAGTTAATCCTTACACTGAATGTCATTTAAACCACCCTCTGTAAGGCATCTTTCAGCTTTTTTTTTTTTTTGTCACTTGGAAGGTCCCAAGGATGGCAGGACAGGGGAAGGCTGGCACCAGAGAGAGCCATCTCCTCCGTCAGCAAAGTGGTGATGCATCCAACCTGCGGCCAGAGGATGCACCCCAGGTGCAGAGACGTCTGTGTGACTCCTCTCCCCTGCAGCTCGCACACCTGCACCTCGGAGCATCAGCTTAGCCATTCTAAAGTGGGGTACTCAGAACCATGGATCAGCACAACATTCCAAAAGCATCATGAAAGAGTCTTTTTCTCTATTTTAATAAATAGTTTTTAAGTCATTTCTAAGGAGCTCTGTGTGTCCTGGGAAACAGGAGGAATCTCAAGGCAAGAAAGTTTGCCCTTCATCGTAGGGATTTGCTTTATCATGAGGCAGGAATGACGGAAGTACCCCATAGGTCTGTCTTTGGACTTTAAAAAAAAAAACAGTCAATAGATATTGCCCTCTCCCCACAACTGTCATCTTCTGAGCAGGGGCTCCGTGTAAATGCAAAGGGAATATGTGAAGAAAGGGACACCATCAGATGTCTGCATTTGACTCTTTTCTCCCCAGAACCGCCGCTCCCTGGAATCAAGCAGTGCTACAGGAGGCAATTTGAGAGGCAGTGTCTCCAGTGCCGGAGCCTGTCACATCAGACGATCTGAGAACTTTTATAAGAAAACCAATGAATGCTAAACATCGCCGTCCTGTTTGCAGAGTCCCGGCTCTCATCTCGCCCAAGGAAAATGAGCAGCCTGGTACCCAGAGGCGCTTCGTTCCCGCCAGCCCCACCCCACCGAGTGCAGTTGGGCTGCACAAGCCCCTCCACCCTAGGCGGCACGGCACGGGCTTTACACATCCGCCCCATTTGAATCAATGATAGGAGCGATGTTTGTAATTCGACATCAAGCAGCCCCAGTGCCTGGCGTTTATTTGTGCTGTTGTTTTGGCAGGTTATCCGAGGGCCCCTTCTCATCTGACATGTCAGGTCGACAATCAAACAAAGAGGACTAGCGAATTCACTTTTACAGTTAGGCAAGCTGAATGCTATTACCCATGTATTTGTCACCGACCTGCAGATCCCAGCCTCTAATCTGCCGTCCGGATGGATGCTACAAAGTGGAGAGCCAGGGACAGGCATTTCCCAGTAACTAGCTGCTGCCAGCTATTATTTTAAGGATCCTGTGATTTTCTTTTATTTTGAGTAGAAAAAACAAGGCAGCTGTGGTAATAAAAAGGCATATCAACTAGTCACTTCCTGGCAGATTTGTCACTGGTGTGGATACAGTAGAGGAGGGTTTTTTTGTTGTTGTTACTAGAAAATGTATACACTCGAATATAATATTGTAAATCTGGAGTGTGTGCTTCAAATAAAACCCTTTTTAGTACCTTGCGTACTGGTAAACAAAATAAAAATGTATGCATCTTATGAAGAACTGCCAACGCTCACATGCACATGCAGGATGCCACCTACAAATCACACACTGACAGAGGATATTTTACGTTATATGATTTTGGGGTGAAAGTTATTATTTTTTATTCCTAAATCACATTAACATAGCCGCAAAGCCATACATTATCACAGCTCTCCAATAATATTTCTAAATATTTCCTAATGATGGATTGTATGGTAGGGCTCCGAGGACTCAAGTTTAACTATATAATTCCAAGTTGTGAATTAAATTGCAAAAATCAAGTGCTCCTGGTAATTCTTTTATTTCTGCACATCGCATAATCAGATCGATCTCCTCCCCTGTTCAGTACATAAATAAATCTTCAGAAATAATCAGTCACCAATAAAACGTTCCCTGTTCAATTTTGATATGTGTTTTAAAATTAATTAGGCAGGGCCCTTAAGAGGTGATCATTCCTGTGGCGACACCTCAAAAACTGCACGGAGGTATTTGTCAAGCTGCACGATGACACGTGGGCCGCTAACTCTTGCGCCTTTCACATTTCAAAAGGCGTGCATGGCTTCCGAGTTGTGCTCAGACCCCTGGCACCGTCACCAGGCGACGCTGCCCTTCCCGCCCTTCGTGCAAGCCCCAGGGCCCCAGGTGAGTCCACGGGACCGGCCTGGCGAACAAAGAGCTCAGCGCCTCGGTGTTCGCCCATCCGGAGCAGGAGGGGGACAATCCTGAACAATGAGACCCGGCCCAAACAAAGAGTGATTAATGACTCGGGAGCCGCGGTGCCACGTCGGCCAGGCAGGCTCCGAGTGGGTCTTTGAAGGAGAAATGAAAAGAGTCCAGGCTTTAAATATTTACTATTTCATTCATCAATGGAGCATGTAAACGCAGAAACAAATATTCAAACATGATTTTCCCAAGACTCCGTTTCCCGCATTGTCCTCGCCTGTAATGCCTATTTATGGCACTCGGCACCCGCAAGCCACGGGGGAAGGCAGGGTAGAGGCGGCGGCGGTTATTCAAGGGGAGAGCCCTCGTTCCCCTCTGGAGTTGGGTTTGTCACCAGGGCTCTCTGCAGGTTCCACGGCACCGCACACCCTCCCCTCCCCTGCGTCAGGAAGCCAAGTTCTAGATGTGTCTTACTGCGTATTTACAGCAGATTATGAAAAAGTGGTCCATCTGCGCGTGAGAATACACACTTCCATTATCACTTAGAGGGGAGACAAATGGGCAATGCCCGCGATTTGAACATCCCGCATTTCCTAATATGCTTTAAGGTACCTTCGCTGTTGAAACAATTGTGAGATGTCTGCTTCCATTTTTCATTGGCAAAGTTTATTTTTGGTCTGTGTATATGTGTGTGCGTGTGTGAGAGAAAGAGAGAGATAGAGAAAGAGCACGCACTCTTACTTTTAAACAGATTTATAATACAGTATTCTCTAAATAACAAGAATCAAGAATTGGGTTGCTGCAGGACACCGTGCTGTGACTGTACACGTATGAGTCTGGTGGACACTTCTGATGTGTTCTTGCAGGATTCTTTGATTCTGACAAATGCTGAGGCGGAGAGCATTGTTATTTCTATTTTACATGTGAGAAAACAAGGGCTCTTAATTTAACTTGCCCAAGGTCACAAGTGAGTACTGGAGGAAAGAGGGGTTCAGACCCACCTACGTTGGCCGCAGGCCCCTCCTTGGTCCCCACCAAACCTTCCCCTCCCTGCTGCCATCAGCAACAAAGAGACATCTGACATCTAGAGCCTGTCACCCCTTAATTCCACACTCTTCAGTCCCATCCTCTGGGGCTGGAGAGAACATGCTCTCGGGAGAGGAATGTTGTGTCCAGCACCACCCTGGTGGCTCAAGGCATCTCTCAGGGGCTGCAGCAGCAAAGTAGAGTGGGGTACAGGCCAGAAGGGGAAAGGGCCGAGGAGCCCTGACACCCTGTTTACAGCCAAGGCTCCTCTTCTCTGGCTGACAGAAGAGGAGTGTTGGGGTCTCCATGGGGAGAGCCTAGGGCTAACCAAGAAGTCCCTGCCAGTCCTCCAAGCTGGGTGGCCAGCATGCTTGGCTTTCTTCCACGTTAACCATTTGCTTAAATAACCAAGAACACACCCCACAAGGCCCTGGCCACCTGTATCCACAGACCTGAGCCCACACACAAGACATATGCCCTCGAGTGTCCTGTGCCAGGCCACACTGGCCTGTTTCACGTGCAGGGCCCTTGCCCTTCTCCCCTGGCAGCTGCCAATCTGGGTCCCTGCCAGGGCTATGGGTGTTCTCTCTTGGCCTGGCTTCAGGTCTTAACCAGAATGCTGCTTCCTCAGGAAGCTTTCCACAGGGATCCCGAGCATGCTCCTTCCTTCCCTCCCGCTGCTTCCTGCACTCCTTTGGCACCGCGTGCCAGAATCTGCCTCCCTGACGTCCCCTCGCTGAGGGGCAAGTCCCCCAAAGCAGAGATGTGCAAGTTCCCCTCAGCAGCCCCTCCAGGGGCCTGGCCTGTGGCAGGTGCTCCAGGGCAGCAGCTTCAAGGAGCAAATAAATGGGTATGGCCTGCTTGGTCTTCAAAGACAGGCAAGCAGATAATTCAGCCCAGAGGCTTTACTAGAACGCCTTTCCTCCTCCTCGTCCTCCTCCTTCTTTTTTTGTTGTTGTTTTGTTTTGTTTCCAGCTTAAGGTACAGTTGAAAGTAAAAACTGTGCACAGTTACAGCACACATCGTGTGTTCCACGTAGGCATACATTGTGAAATAACTGCTTCAGTCGGACTTCTCAGCTTGCCTCTCTCTCACCTGGCACGTGTGCACGTGTGTGTGCAGAAAACTCAGCGCCACTCTCGTGGCCGATTTCAAGTGTTCCCAATTCATTCACGTTGCTGGCCTACTCAGTCAGATTTTTAACAGCACTTAGGGCGACGGGAACTTCATTAGCATACAGAACCAGGAACATCAGTGTCAGGAATGACTGAAACCACAAGAAACCCCACGCAGGCACACGTGGCCCTGCCCACAAGCACACCTGGGCACCTTTAGGAAAGAACCTAGTGGCCACAGCAGCCATCTCAACCCCCACTTGCAAATTCCAGGCTCAGCTCTGGCGGATGGTGTAAGGAATTCTGTCAAATTGAACTTCAGGGATTTCGCCAAAAGGAGAATGCTTTCCACCGCGGTGCCTTCCGCAGCTCTGTGTGTGCAAGAGCGGGAGAGATCCCGATGAGCAAGGAGGGAGATGCCGCTTCACCTGCTTTTATTTTGTGTGTGTGTGTGTGTGTGTGTGTGTGTGCACGCGTGCATCAACAGATCTGCCAGTTCCTCCTGGCACTGCCTTTCTGGGAGAAAGGCCAATTTTCTTCATTTTTAAAATATCATAACATTTGTGTTAGCAAAAACTACTATAAATGCCATCGGCTACAGAATTCCAGTTTAATTTCTGTTTTGACTTCATCAAAATTTGAGAAAAATATCTTTGGGGAATACAATTATCTGTGCTTAGCCTCAGCCCACAAATAAACACAAATCAAGTGTTCTGCAGTGGGGAGCCACTCTGTGAAGTCCCTCTAAGTGCAGAAGCCGCGCCGAGAAAAGAGCTGGAACCAGACCCCACAGAGTAATCCACACACCAGAGTGTAGAGCCCCTGGACAGGCCATGTGGGCTAACATACTGAATGTGTAAAACTTGTATAACAAGGATACACAATATTTATAGAATACAAATACTAATTTGTCACACTGATTCTCAACCTGAATATGAGTCAGCTTGCTTGATTCCTCTTAATAGCATAATTAAACAAATAAGAGCATTGATACCACGTGAGGCCTAGGCACAAGAAATCACTGCTTTTTCACATTTCAATATGTAAGGCTGGCTCCTGCTTCAGGAATGGCTAAACCTAGTTAAACTCCCACTGATGATGCCAATGACTCTAGGATCTAATTTCCGCCTCTGGCTTCTTTTAAAATCATGATCTTTCTCAACAGCTATTCTTTATTGTTTTCTAATCTTACTTCTTGGATATTAATGAATCTCTAGAGTTCCAAAAACTATATTGGAGTGGCTTAACAAGTCATTCCAAAAAATATATTTGGTAAACTAATTAAACTTGGGGTGTATTTCAGAGTACTCCCCTGGAACCCCGAGGTGCCGACTGGGTGGCAGAGAGCCTTGCTCAGGGGGAAGCGTGGAGACCCCGCGCAATGAGGGTGAGGCATGCCGGGTCTGCTCCTCGTCTCTGTCCCTCATCAGCACCTGGCTGACACTCTTCCAGCAGAAGAGGGAAACTGACACAGAGTTTATCAGAGAGCTGTCTTGAGTTTGTCCAGAATAAAGGGAAACAGCACAATAAGGGTCTGGCGGCAATGTGGCATGGAAGTCCACTGCGGAGCCCCACTTGTGCCCTGAGGGATGAAGGGGCAGTGGGAGGGTCGCCCCGTGCCTGGCGGTGGCCCCAGGACAGGAGGGGCTCTCAGCCAGGCCGACAGCCCTGCAGTCGCTTAGTCTCCTGGCTGTGTCACTGCCACCCTCGAACGTGACAAATTCCCTTCATTCTTTTTCCTCCTCCTTCCCGTGAACTTAATGTGGTTGAGTCTCTTCTCCCACCTGGTTTGATTTCTCAAATTCAATCAAAACCTTTTTAACGGCCCCCATTTTATTTGTCTCTTCTCTGGGCTCTGCCCTGTGACTCCAGCACTTTGTCCCCTTCCAATCTCCCAAGCTCCCTGCCTTCTTCATTCCTTATGTCAATCCCGGAGCCATTCAGCTTCTGGTGATGCCAGCTCGGTCCTTTTTGGATGCTTAGGAAATAAATGTGTGGTTTTAAAAGGCACGTGCATAACATTGGAGAGGCAGGCAATGCGAGGGCCTGTGGGTACATATTCAGGACTCGTGGAACGAAAGACACTTCAGAGGTCGTCTCTCCCTCCACTCCACTCTGCAGAGACTCAGAAAGGGGCAAGGACTGGCTCAGGGTCACATGGCCTGCTGGTGGCATTGCCAGAACTGGTGTACCATGCCAGGGCTCTTCACCTTGCCCCTCCCAGGCAGCTGCCCAGGACAACCTCCTGATGCAGGAATCACCTAGCTCTGCAGGTGGAGTGGCAGTTGTAGACCACGCCATCATTTGTGACACCATCTCAAATGCAAAACAGAGAAGCCACATCCTTCCTAAGACTTGGCAATTAATTATATACCCAAAACAGCCAACAGCAGGAACTGTGAACAGAAGCACAACTTACCGACTCTCAGGACAGACTCCTAGACAGGCATTTCAGATCCAAAACGGTACACGTCTTGCCACAGAGGACCAGAGCACTATAATAGCTTCCTGTGGCCAGATGCTCATTAGTCATTGTAAGTGGTGGAAGTTTAGGGGAACATGTCCCAATATCTCATAAAGTCCTTGGGATCATTATGCATGCGTGTTTTCTTTTCTTGTTTTTCAGATAATGAAGTGGCACGTCCCTGAGCTTAAGTAATTCACAGCAGGATGAGCCAGTGAATGGCAGAGCCAGTTTCAAACCCAGACTGCTCCTCTCTCTAGCTGTGTGCTTCCTGGCCGCCCGACCTGGGCCAGTCCCCAGGCTGCAGCACCTGGTGGAGCATCATTCCAGGACAACGGATCCATCGTCCATCTGCTTATCCATGACGAAGTCCTTCGCTCATCTGCTCACGCACCCCTCCCTCAGCTGACTCACAGACAGGGCCGCTCCCTTCCAGGCTGTAGTCACCTGAGAACCACAACCAGCGAGACCCGGTCCTGGGGCCCAAGGCCTGGCTCCTGGTTTTGGCACAGCTTTGGAAAATCCAGACTGGATATTTCAAGACCTCTTTTCCCATCATGATTTCCTCGTCTTTTTATTCCTCACACACCAGCTTAAGCCATCAGAGAACCTTCCTGCTCATAGGAATTGGAGCACAGAGGAGGCAGAAATGTCTCTGAAAGAGAAAAGTGTTGATCAGAAACCGTGAGGAGGGTCCGCGAGTGGACTAAGGCAAGTTCCCCGGGCCTTCAACACTACCTGTTAGTGATTTACAGAAAGTACGAGGGAAAGTAAGAGGCTGCTGTTCTCAGAATCGCGAGCTCAACAGTGGCCTTCCTCCGCATGGTGCCTCTTTGGGAATTCACATCAAACTCGGGTTCATAATTTATGTAATGACATACACTTGGACGCTGATTAGCTACCATATCAGCTCTGTAATAAAGGCAGCATAAGCCCTAGTTTATCATTCATTTATCTGAAGTCATTTTGAATAATATCACAGGATTGTGATGCCATCATCATGCTGGGCAGGAGACCAGGGCTGCGTACCGGGCTGCAGGGTCAGGGCCCCGGCAGGGTTCACACCGCTTAATTTACTCACTTCCTACACATTTGTAAGATGAGAGTCAACAGGGTAGGAGTGAAGTCGGGTCCGCGAGCAGATGCTTACACAAATTGCTGATAGGACGTTCAATAGGAAGTACGCGAGACTTAATAACAGTAATAATAATCTCCTCCGGAGCAGGCTTGCTCTTGAGTTTGAGACAAGCCATTCAGTGCTCAATGACGAGTGTGGATTGCCTTTGACTCGCAGGCTCTGCTCGACCTGAAGGGTTTATCGACAACCACTTTGCTGCTATGAAACGCTCTATTAGGAAAACCGTGTCTTCAGGCCACGCAGAGTGTGACAGCGGAAAGGTCGATTCCTGGGGAGGAGGGCCGGGTAGGCAGCTCTGGAGGGCAGCACGGGCAGCGGGAGGAGGGAAGTGGAGACCCCAAAACTCAGCTTCTGAATGGCAGGGGACCGAGGAGGATGCAGGAGGGTGCTCCAAGTGACTGCTGTCCTTTACCTGGTCCACCCCTGCAGCTGTTCTAGCCCTCTTCAAAGGAGCTGAGCAAATACAGGGGATCCTCAGTACCCCAGGGCATTGGCCAAGACCCCCAAGGACACCAAAACCCAGGGTGCACAAGCCTCTTACAGAAAATGGCAGAGTATTTGCCTATAAGCTATGTGCACCCTCCTATACCTTAAGCCACCTACAGGACACCTGTGTCACCCGCTGCAGTGAGACTGCTGTGTGAGTCCTGGTCAGAGTGCATGCTCAGGGCGTGGACAAGAATGGACACATACTTTGCCAATGTTCCCAGTCCTGGGCTGGTTGAGCTGGTGAGTGCAGAACCTTCTGGAGGAAGCTGCTGTGTGGGGTGACCTCCTGAGCTCCCCAGAGCCTTGGCCCCTGTGCTTGTCTTCTGTGGGAGACGCTGGACTCGCGGGACGCTGGAGCAGTCTGTTGGGGGGTGGGAGGTCTACTTGACCGCAGACCGCCAGCTCTAGAAGGAAGTAGCAGGATGTAATATTAGGGAAACTTGGTTTTCAAGGTGACTGTGGAGACTGCAAGCAGACACCCTGACTGGGGTGCTGCATGTCTCAGAGCCAAAGGAGCCCACTGGTGCCCTTTCTGTGGTGGCTCCCAGGCAGGGACCACAGCCAGGCCTGTGGTGTCAACCAGCAGGGGCGGCTGGGCCAGCAGCCTGGGAAAGGCTGGCGCAGGGCGAGACCAGGTGCCTCCTCCCACCTGTCCCCAGGAGAGAATGCAGGCAGGCTGGGGGAGCTGGACGTGGGGCAGCCTCCAGGCCACCCCTCAGGACAGGTGGCAGGGAAGGTGAGTGGGTGGGGCTGGGCAAACCCACCACGGAAGCGAGGGCATCCCAGGATTGCTGCGTCCGTCTGGCAAGAGCGAAGAGCGTGTGCTGGGTGGGTGGCACAGCAGCTCTCCCCAGCACAGTCCCGGCAGGCATGGAGTGGCTGTGGACAGAGCGCCCCCCTTTGGTGGCAGTAGCACTGCGGAGGAGGGAAGAACGCCTTCCGCCAAGGAGAATCCAGAAAATCTTCCCAGAGGAGGTGTCTGGCGAAGTGCTGAGAGAATTCCACCTGCTTCACCTGTGACCCAAAGTTGCCCCTGCTCTCTGGCTGTTTTGGGGCTTGGTGACCATGCAGTTGCAGAAGCACCACCGTGAGGTCAAGGAGGATGCTCTAGCAGAGCCCCAGGCTCAGGCTCAGGAGGCTGTCCTGAACCTCGAGGAGGCACCTCTCCTTTTCCTCCAGGAAACTGGCCGTTCACGGTGCTGGTCCTGTTAAATCTACCCAGCCATCCATGTGGCTTTGGCTTTGACCTTGTTTCTGGGTTTTCTTCTTTCCTTTTTGGAAAAAAAGTGGAATTTAAATTATAAATAGTTTTTTGGTTTTTTTTTTTTTTGGTACTGGGGACTGAACTCAGGGGCACCCGACCACTGAGCCACATCCCCAGCCCTATTTTGTGTTTTTATGTAGAGACAGGGTCTCACTGAGTTGCTTAGCGTCTCACCGTTGCTGAGGCTGGCTTTGAACTCGTAATTCTCCTGTCTCAGCCTCCCTAAGTGCTGGGATTACAGGCTTGAGCCACCGCGCCCGGCTTATAAATAGTTTTTCAGAATCTGGCTGGCTGGTTACATTTTTCTGAAGGCCTTTTAACTTACAAAAACAAAAACAAAAAAAACCAGCAGTAGCCTAAAGCTACAGGGTGTTCCCTCTTGTACATAAGCACTCTAGAGTGGGTACTTGCCAGCCGTGGTGATACAGCTCAGTCCTATGAGGGTGAGAATCTTTGAGAACCTATCAGCATTGTCCTCATGGTCACAAGATAGCTGCTTCTGCTCCGGGAGTCGTATCTGTGAGAAAAGAGAAAGAAAGAAAGAAAGAAAGAGGTGAAGGTGGCACCCGACACATTAGTTTACTGGTATCAGAGAAACAAATGTTTCGCAAAGGGCCAACAAACACCTGCTCATATCTTAGTGGCCAGACTTGGTCCCATGGCCACCCAAACTGCTGCAAGGGGCATGGGGAAATGGGTATTTAGGCTTTGCAGTCCTGGAAACTGAGAGGTGCCTGGGAGAACCCGCCACAAGCTGTCTTTCTGCTAAAGGCACTTGTTCCTCTTCCAAAGCTGCAAATTCCCACACTCCACAGACCAGAAAAATGAGGAGAAACTGAGTCAAGGGTGCGCACCAGCAGTCAGCAAGTGAGGCAGGCAGACTTCAGCAGCCATATCCCCGTGCCACGTGATGATGTCCCGAAGGCGTCTGGGGGGTCACAGCTGAAAGGAAGTTCAGCCACGGTCTGCGACCTGTCCACGTGCCTTTCCATGGAAGCTTGCAGTTAGTGGCCATGGAAGTCATTCCTAAAACGGCAGGAGGGAAAGAAGGCCAGTTAAAAACACTGCAGAGCCACAGACCGTCCCAGGAACCTGCAACAGCTGGTTTCCAGAGAGCATCTCCCCGTGCACAGACCACAGCCGGGAAAGTGAGCTGCGTTCTGGCAAAGTGGGGCTCAGAAGGGCAAGCCATTCTCCAAAGGCTCTGCTCAGCCTGCGTGGAGCATCCCTAACGTGTCCCCACATGGTGGCTCTCAGTGGCCAGTGGAGGGCCCCTCACCAGAGGCCTTGTCAGTGGAGTTCACAGGGAGAGGTGGCTGGCGAGGCCTGAAGAGCAGAGCAGCTGCAGTGCTGACCATAAAGGCCCCAGAGGGAACAGTGTCACGCGCCTCTGGGAGGAGAGGCAGGCAGGGCAGAGCAGAGGTAGGTGCAGACAGATCTGGGCGCACACGCCTGGGCACACTACCCTGATCCTGGAATCTGTTTTACACTGGTACTGGGGAGTGCCACCTGGGCCTCCTGAGAAAGACACACACAGCCCTTACCAGGGTGCGTGGCACCTTCAAGGCCTCACAAACACTTTCTTCTTAAAGCTGCTAATGGCAATGCAGCTCCTCTGAGCTCTAGGGATGGAGCACCTTCTAGCCACACTCCCTCCACATCAGGACTCTCAGTCTAGGATTTCTCCTGGTTTTCAGTAATTGAAAGTAATTCAGTTACACACACACACACACACACACACACACACACACACACACACACACATCCATGGTTCTGCATCTGTTAATCCAACAAACCACAGATTGAAAGTATTTGGGAAAAGAAATGATTCTGTACTAAACAGGCACAGACTGCTTTCCTGTCCATCCTTCCCCAAGGCACACAGTACCACCGCAAGGCACACAGATGCACATGGCACTAGCCATTAGAAGCGACCTAGCGGTTGTTTGACACATGTGGGGATGTCTTTTGTTGTGTGCCAACGCTGCACCATTGTACACAAGCAGCTTGAGCACCCATGGATTCAGACATCCCCTGGTGGTTCCGTCACCAAATATGTGTGTGCATGTTTTTCTGGTGGGAGAACACTAGACTTCGCCACCCACAACAGGGCCTGCTGAAGCAGAGGAGCAGCTTCCTGGCACACGGTGAGGGCAGCGCCATGTCCTCAAACACAAGTTAGTCACCGTCGTCCACCTCGCCCACCATTCGGTCTAAGCCTAGTGATTTCCTAGGGAGTCAGCTTTGTCAGCTGAGAAATGTTGACGCACAGCCACTGGCAGAAAAGAGAGTGCAAGCTGTCTGCTATTTGCAGAGGCCAGGTTTCCAGGCCAGCAGGAATTTTACCTAAGCCTCAGCACAGGCAGCTGTGGGAGGGGCTTGTCCCCAGGCCAATGCCCTGGAAGGACTCACCACCAAAGGGAAATCAGAATAGATACTTTGCCAGAGGTGAAAACGATCGTGGAGGGGAGGGCCTTGTCCACAAAGGACAGTGGCCAGAAGGAGCAGGGACCTCATCAGAGGTGAAGTGACCTGCAGCAATGGGGAAGGACAAAGGCATGCAGTGCTCAGTGGGGGGACACAGGTCATGGTGAAGTGACCCCTGACTCAAGAAACGAGGGTTCACTCACAATGATGGTGTTCATGGGTGGGAGTAAAGCCCTGAATCCTTGATGGAAACCACAGCTCCAGCCTGAAGGAGTCAAAGTCACAACAGAAATAAGCAGATCTTTCTCTTCTTCCTTCTCATTCTTGAGACACATGGACCTGACAAAAGCAAACAAAAAACTCGCCCCCAAGCCCTGACCTCCCACCTCAACCACAGTGCCAGAACCTTCCCCTCTGCTTTCTGTTGCTTGCTCCTTCGATAAATACCCTGAGCCAAGCAGAAGACAAATGCAGCAAATAAATTCCACCCTGATGCAAAAGGGACATAAGAACTTATTTTTTCTTTTGTTTTCAAGATAATGAAACAAAGGACTATAAAATGTAATTCCATCCAAAACCCCTACAGCATAGAAGGGAAGCTTGACTCTTAATATAATTTAGAAGATTAAAAGAATAAGGCCAGGCCAAAATCATGCAAAAACAATAACAAGGGCAGTCTTGACTAAGCAGATGTCCAACTACATCCAAAGAAATTCAGTGAAATGCAGGTGCGCGGTGGATGAGAGCTCAGGAATGCGCTGCCATGTGCCTATTTGCATAGCATGTGCCCATTTGTATGATGTTACAAAGTGGCATTTCAAATCAGTGGAAAAAAATACTTTTTAATAAATGCTATTGGAAAAATTAGCTATTCATTTGAACAAAAATCATTGCGATATATTCTTCCTAGCATTCATTAAATTTAATTCCTAATGTTTAAAAGATTTAAATATTGTTACACATGGTAATAATCAGGCAAATGTTTTAGATTATGAGATTGGAGAATTCTTATAAATCCAGAAAACAAGAAGCAAAAAGCTGGTAAACTTAATACCCAAGGAGCTTCAGAGCCAGGGAAGCTCTGAATGCCCATCAATACAAAAGCCTCATAAATGAGCGGAGTCCGTGTTCACATCAGCATGGATGCATCTCTAAACGACGCTGGGTTTACACAACAAGCTATTGGTTAGGCTATGATACTGTTTATGAACGCTAAATGTAAACAAAGCAGTGTGCATACTTCCATGGTCATCTACATTTCTAAACCAATCTTGCAGCCGCCTCCTGGGGCCGGACAGCATTCTCCAGGGTCCGCACGTGTGGAGGGAGGCGGATCAGCCTGGGTGTGGGTGACGAGTGGAATGACGCTCTTTACTTTTTTATATTCTCCAAGGTCTACAAAGCCAAAGTAAATGCACTAACATCGTATTCTTGGTATTACTTAGATTATTCTTTGCATTCTCTACACTTTTTTCATTTTCCAAAAGAAATAGTTCAGTAATTTTAATATTTTGCTCTATCATGGTTGGACTGAATCAGTTCATATGTTGCTATTTTGTCTTGTTTAAAAAAAATGCTACTTTTGGCAACATGAAAAACTAAAAATTCTATACAGAAAAGAAATTCCCGTGAACAAATAAAATTGACCCGTGACAATTGAGGACAGTCTTTACAGCCTTTCTTGAAAAAGGGAATTTTTAATCCATAAAGGTTATCCTCAGATCAACAAGACAGAGACATCACGGAGGACAGCATAAAGAACAGTGTCGCCAAGCCTGCGCTGGCTGGAGGTGAAGTCCCGGCCACACGGGCAGCGCAGGCGGGCAGCGCAGGCGGGCAGCTGGCGCTGGCTGGGAACTGAGCACTGTGGCACAGCCCGTAGGCCCTGCCTGTGATGTCAGATTAAAACTCTGAGAGCTTTTTGTCAAGCAGACCAAACTGCAAGGAGGACAGACAGAGAAAGGGCGTTCTTGCCCTATACATCTTGAAGACCAGAGGCAGGGGCTCCTCACTGAGCTTCCCCCAGTGGTCTTCCTGGAATTTGGGGTCATTCTCTCATCCCTGCCACCTCTGTTAGTCTGCTTCTCCCCCTGGTTGGCTTGTCTCATGGCAGCAAAATGGCTGCAAAGGATTCAGGCCTCTCCTTTTGACAGCACATTGACCATGGCCCAGAATTCCCAGCCAGTATTTTGAGTGTCACTCTGGTGAGTCCTTGTTAGGGCACCAACTGCATCTTCTCCAATAGCTGTGGCCCCAAGATGGACACAGAGACTGCTTGGAGTAGGGCTCGTGTGCCAGGGCTGAGATTCCCTTCCTTGGGCCATGGGGACCCCAGTGGACAACGGGCCTTTCGGGAAGGGGGACGAAGGAAGGGATTCTGCAACTAATACCATGAGTTCACTAAAAAATAAACGCTAAACAAAGCTTCAGTTTTTCATAATCCTGACTTTAAATAAATGTCCCTAACCTTACAGCCCTAACATGAACTGCAGAGGCTTGGTTGACGTGTGTTCTCCCAAGACAATGAGTTCAAGGTATTGGTCTAACAAAGAACGGGTCAAAGGCCGTCAGAGGAAAGGAGCACAAGGGTCAGGATGGGTCCTGGCCTGCTCCCCGCAAGACCTGGGGTCCAAGGCTCCTCACCTCTGTTGGCAGGGCTGGTGGAGGGCCTGCCAAAATATGGTCTTGCCTACTTAAATGCTAACAAGCCATGGGAATCGCTCTAGGACTCAAGACAATGTCCTCTGCCCAAGGCAACTGAGTTCCCAGTGTGAAATCCAGAAGGAAAAGTGCCCACAATGTGCCAACTTCACTCACAGTGGATGCTTGGAGACATCGCAATTTGCACAGTGAATGTAATGAGTGAAAATTAGTTCACATCTAAAAGCCAAAACTTGGGGCTGGGGTTGTAGCTCGGTGGTAGAGCGCTTGCCTCGCATGTATGAGGCACTGGGTTCAATCCTCAGCACCACATAAAAGTAAATAAAAAATAAAGGTAATGTGTCCATCTACAGCTAAAAATATTTTTAAAAACAAAAATAATGAAATAAAACTCAAAACTCATTTCAGGTGTAACGGATCTGAAATATTCATATTCCAAAAACCTTCTTTTGGGCTTTGAAAGATTAGCAGCATTATTTCAAAACCCTGGACTATCTATTGCGTTGGTCTCTGAACTAAACTTCATGTCCTATGGCCTCGAACATCTCTTCACAACTTGGGCATGAATTAAATGCTATTTTATTTATTTTTAATTAAAAAGACTATAAATGAATTTCACCACAAGGGCACAGGTGACAGCGCACACCCGTAGCCCAGCTAAGTGTAGAAACGACATATAGAATTAAAGCCTGGATGCGGGGAGACAGCCATTGCACAGTCTCCCACCCTCGGCGTGAGGACAGGCAGGTGACACTTGATTGTGTGGCCTCAGATGCGGCCCGCGGTGGAGACTGCCTTCTGGCACACTTGGCAGGCACCTAGCGTCCTGTTTCCTGTGCTGGCTACAAAGAAACTGATTTGCCACAAGTGTAGCTTATACTTTAAAGACAAAGGGAGATTTCAACTCATCGATGGTTTTTGGCTTCTCAAACAGAGGATCTGGAAGAGTTTGCATGCTTCTTAACGATGCAGACTTGTCTATTTTGGGACCATCCAGGACACGGTCCCGAGACTGCCTTTGAGCTTTGTCTCCAACTCCTCTGTCAGACTGTCAGCCGTCATTTCTGTTGTCACTGTGCCATCTTCTCTGAGTCCTCTCGCATTCCTTCCAGCCCGATGCCTCTCCCCGACCAGGAGCTGGGAAACGGAGATCATTATGAACTGAATGTGAAGGCAGGGTGTACCACAATGGACACGCTCCCTGATGGCCTCTGGCACAGTTGCCCATGGCTTCAGAGATGGCTCCCCTCCCTTGGAGACAGCCTTCGTCTCACTGAGCTCACTGGCGGGGCCACCCTGGCATGGCTCACGGGACGTCTCCAGGCCTTGGTTTCCTCATCTGCAGAAGGAGGGAGATACAGCTTCCTACCCCATGCCGAACGCTGCAGCTCCAGGTGGAAGGGCTTAATGAGCCCTGGTACCCAGGAGCACAGCTGTCATCGTGGTGATGACAGGGTTGGATTTGAGCTTGCAGCCTGGCAGGGTGGGGTGGCAGTGGGGAAGAAGCAAGCTTTGCCATCCTGAAAGGTGTTCTCTTAGAGAACTGCTCAAAACGGGGGTTGGACGTTTTACTCAGCATCATGCAGAAATGTGTGATGGTGAGAATTATAGGGGGAAAGATCAGGCCAGAGGCCAGCCCAGAGAGGTGGACAAATCCGGGATCACATGGGTTTCCACGAGCCAAACAGGGACTTAGCATTTCATTATGAACGTCTTTGGAAACTATGAGATATTAAAATACATATACTTGATATTTTGCTCAGTTTTATTCATTTACCTAAGACTTTGGGGGAAACCAGGGATATTTGCTTGACGCAGTTCAAGGCAAGGAAGTTTGCAAGAAAATAATACAGGGCCAATAGCTGCTAAGTAATATATTTCCTTCGACATCTATAAATCTGGTGAGTGTCATTTTCCAAAGTTCATTTTTCTGCCTTAAAGGATAACAATTCGGAAGCCCAGCCAAACTGTGCTCGTGGCTCAGGGAACCCTTTAACCTGCTTACATGGGAGAGGGGGAGATATTGAAATCTTTCCAAAAACGCGAGTATATAAATTACGGCTGCAGAGAATGGGGCTCTCCTTGTAATAAGCTCTTCTAGGCGCCTGTCACCGTCCCCAGCTGTGAATGCCTTTCACATGGGTGTGCAGAGGGGCCTTCTTTCTCAAACACCTTCCTTCTCCTGGTTTTCCTTAGACTCTCTGTCATCTGATTTTAATTGCATGCATGCACTTGTCTGCTTCTCAAAACAGTTGAACAAGAACATAATTGTGTTGTGCTGCATCCAAAAATCCACATTCTCTGCAAAGAAACGTTGATATGCTTGCGTCCCAGCCAGGGCCCCTGCCCCATCCACAGTCTCTCAAAAACCTCTCAATCCCTAAAAAGCACTAACTTCACCTTATTTTCTGGATGAGTGTTTTTCTTTTACAGAGGAAGAAAGGATAAAGCCAAGAAAGCCTTGCAAGACTCCTCATAGAAAAAAAATGGGAAATTGATCCTGGGTTTATGCAGCCCTCCTCCAGCACCTGCCTCCAACCTCCCACTAGAGGCCCCAGGAAGCCGTGCTATCTGCTGGCTTATGCCGATACTCCTCAACTTAAAATAAAACAAAATAAAGTGATTTAAAGATGTCCTACTTCCTAAGATCTACGGACTGTCTGCAGAACATTAAGGGAAATTGGCTATCCGCCCAAAGTGTTTTTCCAAACCACCTCTTAAATATGTTCTGGCCAGAACAATGTATAAAGCCGGTACTGTCATCTCAGAAGAGGGAAGACTGATGCTCTCCTGTTGCTCAGAGCCTCTGCTTGGCCCCAAAGCCCCCAGGTACTGTTAAGTTTCATTGTGATCCAATACCCATCTGCCAGGCTAGAGCCTTGGGGTGCTTTCAATGCCAAATTTATACAGGCTGATATTTGCATGCAAATATGTAGCTAGAAACGAATACTATAATTAGCATCCATAGAATTTGCAAGTCTCTGTTCTTTAAGCCCCCTGCACAATTTGGGTGGATTCAAAAGTTGTGGATCTAGGAGAGGATATTTCCCATTTGATAAACACTATTTCTGGCATTGAGGACAATTAATGCCACATTAGATCCTAAGTGTGAGGCGTAGGCATTTAGAGATTGCATGTTGATTTAGGGGAACAGCATCTAGCTGGAGCATCTGAAAGGTCAGACACTCAACTATGCAGCAGCACAAAGGAGGAATATTTTGTCCAAAATGCTCTTGAGACAACATGTGGATGGAACGCAAGGAAAGCCCTCATTTCCTGTCACCTGGGTCAGGTCTTAGATCTGGGTCACCGTCCAGGAATTAGGTGAAACAATTAAAACCTGGATGTTTTGTAAAGAAAACCAGTGAGAATTACTTCACACTTAATTGGAGTGAGGCAGCCACTCTCTTGGATGAGTTGGCTGGAGACAAACAGGAGCTTCGCTGGGGCTTGAGGAATGGGAGGGAGCCCAGAACCTCCAGAGAGGTCCCCGCTCCTCCAGGTGTCTGGGGACGAGCTTCCCTTTCTGGCATGAATGAATGAATACTTAGGAGATAAGCCTTGGTGAGCCTCACTGCCCATTCGCTCCTGGATTTGGGGTGCATTGCCCACACATGCCCCTGATCTGGGGACAATGCGGGTCTTCGTATGTATGGGCAAACAAGGTCCTCGTGATATTGGTGCAGGCACAAGACTGCGATCAAGTGTCAGCGAGGACAGCTGCTGCAGGCAGGGACTCTGACCTGTCCTCAGGGCCCTTGGCCTGCACACGGGGCCTGGCACGGAACAAGAAGCTCGAGCTGACTCTGGAGGAAACAAGCCAGGCAGCCCGAGTCCTACACGCTCCTGCTCCAAAACAGCCATGTCCCCGTGTCCCAACGAATCAACACAGGGATTCGTTGATCCTTCCTTTTTCGTTGGCTGGCCAGGCAGATGAAGTAGAAGAAGCCTCGGCTCTGTGTAAGGGGAAACAAAGGCAGACCTCCTGGAAATCAAGCAGAAATAAAAAACAGTGTGTAACCACAGACCAAGGCTTTCTGGGGCCTCGCCTCACCTCCCCTGCTGGCTGCTGCTCCAACTGCTAACCACGGGCTCACCACAGGCCTGGCCCACGGACCCTAGTCAGGAAGGTGGTCTGGGAGCTGCAAGGAAGGCGCTCTGGTTGGAAATGAGTCACCAGGCCTGCTGCTGGGGCGCACTGTGTCTGGACTCCAATGGGAGACCGAAACCCCCAGGACCGCAGCTCACTCAGGAGCCCCTCCCGGCCGTGGGGTGTGGGACTGGCTGGAGTGGGATGCAGGAGCCTGAGGAGGGACTCTTCCCTCAGCCTCCAGTTCATTTGCTTTCCACACTGATGTTGAGAGCGGCTGGGAAGCCCAGTACTAATGGCCCCACTTTCAACAGTAGGGCAGAGCAGAAGAGAGCTGTGCTGTGCAGCGGTAAGTGACCTCCCAAGGTGGACCCGTCAGTGGTGCTGCCCAGAAAGGTCCAGGGCCTCTGGAATCCACCCAGTGCTCTTCAGACACCAGGCCACTGGCCTTGTCAGATGTGCAGCTGGGTTTCATCTCTGCCTTCATGACAACAAAGGCTGTGGCATCTATTAATCCCCACCACAGTCCTCGAGGACCAGTTAGGCGTGAAGGGTGACAGCCCCAAGCTCAGGAGGCCTTGAGAACTGCAGGGAACACTGTGGTGCCGGGGGTCTCCAGAGTAAGAAATAACTCAGGTGGTGATGCTTGTCTCCCAGCCGTTGGAAGCAGAGCCACCTGTGAGGACTGGTCATTAGCCATCAAGACCAGGCTCTGTAGTCCTCCTCCACAGCCCTAAGTAGGGCTTGCAGGAAGGGGGCACTCTAGAAAGAAGGGGGCACTTGGCAGCTAAAATACAGCCTCATCACCACAAAAACATGGGGCCCACTGATCAGAACTCGGCTGGCCAGCCAGGTCTAATGTGGCTCACTAGCTTACTGACGAATGCCTCCTCATTCCATCTGTTGAACGAAGCCTTGGTTATTTCCATCCTGCAGTCCCACAGAATGACACAGCCCCTGCCTTTCTATACATCTTAGTCAACATGCCACTCGGGTGACATGCACACAGCCGGCGCCTCTATGCTACGGCATGCCTCCAGTGTCCACCCTCCAAGAGGTGCAGCCTCGGCCTGCCCAGTGCTGCCCAGCCCCTCCAAAGCCTCCTGCAAATGCCCCAGAATTTCCAAGCAAGCGCCTTGTGAGCTGATGAAAATCAAGCGATGCTTCTTACCTTTAAAAGCAAAATTTACGAGTCCAGCCTAGGGATTTATTTCCCACCTCCTTAGTCCCCACCCCTCCTTAAGTGATAAGAAACAACTAGAACAAGACTCTGGGGTGTCATGCTGTCAAAAAAAATTCTTAATGAAATTAAACCCTCACGCTCTCACGAACGCTGTCGGCTGCGGAGCCGGTGCTGCAGATGAGTGACTATCTCCCTGCGTCTGTGGACTGGTGGCTCCCCGTCTGAAGAGTTGCTGCATGTCAGCTCTTTGCCCAGGGGAATATGGGCGGAATATTTTATACCTGAAGTGGCCTTCTTTCCAGGCAATGGCATACCACGAAACACAGCTCCACTGTGTGTGCAGACGAAATGGCCCTTGTAAAACAAGGCAGAGGAATGGCAGGAGAAAGGCAGGGGAGCACCCTTGGAACCTGAGAGCTCACCCCACAATTTGCATTTCTAATTTGGAAATTTTGGAGGAGCATCGCCCCTAAACCCCATTAGCTCTTTCTTTTCCATATGTGCCCTCTGTCAGGGGACAAGGTGAGACTTGCTTTGGAGAAGGGGTGCCATTATCCTGAAAACCGTGCATCCAGATGGAAGGGGCAGGTCACAAAGCCACCGGCATTCATTAGAAATTGGAACTCCACCCTGAACGCCTTCCTCTTTGTTTTTAGAGGAGCGTATTTAAAAGATACATGATGTTCTCTCTAAATTCTTAGACACTTATTTCTAAACTTCTTGCTTTTTTTGTGTTAGAGTATTCCTTGTTAGATAAGGGTTTTCTCTACACCAAAGACAAACAATTAAAAATAAAAAGTGAATTCACTTCCAAACATCAGCCTTCTTCCAAGGCAAAAGGCACTAAATCCCAACCCCACCCATATCACAAGCATCGTGTCTGCTTCATTTAAAATGAAAACGCTCAGAGTGGAACTTCCTGCCCAGGGTGCCTGTGCCCTCTTGCTTCTGTCCCCACATAGCAATAAAACGCTTGTGCAGACAGGCACCGTGGCTTTTAGAACCATCCCTTTTATTTTCTGCTTAAATGTGTCTGTTAAATGTCACTGTGGTGAGAAAGCTCGGTGCTGTAGTTCAAGACCACTTTGAAACGTCTTGTTAATTCTTCATAACGCATTGACAGGCAAGGCTTAAAAACAAAGCCCGGGAAGAGACGCGCTGCTGGGCTGGTCCCTGCCAAGAGTCGGAAAGCTGGCTGCTGGAGCTCTTCCTCTGTGTCCAACTCTGTGAGCCACATTCCTGGCACTTGACACTTTGTTTTAATTGAACACATACTATTAAACCCAAACGAAGGTTCTGAGCCTCTCAATTACTTGCAATTTTTGTCTTTAAAAGGAAAAAAACAACCAGAAAGCCAGGGAGTCACTACTGCCCATATTTATTGGGAACCATCTGTTACGCCTCTAATTAAAACCCACTTGTAATGAGCTTGTTAGTGCACAGAATGTGTCAGGTACAGGACGTTTTTCATGAAGGAGTTGTTTAGGTGGCTGAATGATGTCTTAAAATCCTATTAGTTTAACAAAGTAATATATCAGTGTTTTGACCCAGTATACAAGAGACTTGAGAATGACCTGGCACTCGGCTCCTCTAATATTTTTTTCTCAAATATGTTGCTATTTCTACCTAATATATAGTCAGATGGCCTCTTATAATTGCAGTATCAAATCTTTGCCTCAATTTCCAACTGCAGGTGATTTCAAATGATTAAAGACGCACAACAGGGAATAAACAAAAATGCTTACATGCAATTATTTTTAATTAGTATTTGGCTATAAAGTGTGTGCCTTCATAAAAAAGTCTGTTATTCACATAAACATCTGTTACCATACACACAAGGAAACACACGGTAAGCCTGTCATCACATCACCAAAACAGAAACACGGAGGGAGGCTGGCAGGAAAGCCAGCACTTTGAGTTTTTAAACAAAAGATATAAGTCTAAGTGCCAAAACAGACGCTGAGCCACACCTTCCAATCAACATGACTCACAATCAAAGGAAGAGCGTTGCCAATGGAATTACACTTGAAAATGTTAAAATAGATGGAATTCTTCTTTGGAAACAATAGCACCTCTGAGCACCAGACAATTTCGAATTCTTTTACTAATTTTGTGCCGTGCACATAATCAGAGAGTTTCCTGTTTGCATGCTCTCTGCTGGCTGCTAATTTCCCAGTTTCTCCGCACTCTTGTTTTTGTTCATTAATACATCCAAACTTTGTGAGATGCGGCGCCTTAAATCCCAAGTGCTGAATATTAGCCCTTGTTTCACAAAAGCCTCCAGCAAGGGGAAAAAAAGATAGATTTTAAGTGAGCATGCCCCCATCAAGCACAGAGAGATACAGGGAAATAAATTAATACCGCCGTAATTGATAGGTGGAGATAAGGCTGCTCTGTGGAATACTGAGAGGAGAGTGAAGGGGAGGTGTGAGAAGGCCTTGCCCGTGGATTACCGAGTCGGTGGGAATTGCCGGCTCCAGTCGGCAGATCTGGAGGCGTGCGGCTCCAGGACCACCCTCCGCAACCCGAGCTAACACGTTCTGCTCGCAGCCCAAAAGCTACAGCCTTTATTAAACGCACAATTCACCAGCCAAAAGAACTTATCTTCATTTGCATGAAAATGCAAACAATAATTTAATTGAATCACACAAGTCAGTGTCTACACTGAGGCCACGTTGAGTTGTCTGTGCTCAAATTAGGCAGAAATCATGACCCTTGGCTGTGGCCCCTAGGGGACCAATAAGCAGTTGTCACAGAAACGCCCCTCGCTCCAGGCTCCTGCTTGCCCTGTGCAAGGTGATGTCCTCAGGCCTCCCCTGGGCGCACACACACCCCACTGTCGGGTGGAGATTCTTGTAAGTCTGTCCTGGAAGCGTTCGAGAGCATGCAGTGGAAGGGTCATGGGCCAAGGGACAGATGCCCCTCAGTACCTTGAACTCAGGAATTCTGATTGTGCAAACTCAGCCAGCAAAGACAGAGAGGAGGACTAAGAATGAGGACAGGTCCCCAGTGCCACCTCCTGCTCCTCGCTGCCCAGCCCTGGCCAGCCGCCCTTGCCTCCCGTGCCACAACCAAGGCCAGAAAGGGGCTCGTCTGGGACAGCAGCATTAATCTGCTGCCACAGGCCTTTAAAACCTGGCTGCATGGCAGCCAAAGCCCAGGTTCACTCAAGGGCACGCAGCACAATCATTAGCAGCCCCAAGTAATTTAAAAATATAACCAAGAACAACTGAAAGGAAGAAATATACTATGGGACTAAATCTATTGATCAAGAGCCCCCCAAAGACAGGCTGTAAATAAAATGGCACAATGACCAGAAAAGGCAGGTTTTACATTAAGAAGCAGCAAATTCATGGCCGGGGTGAGCCCGGGAGCCAGGCCTGAGCGTGCGCAGCGTCCTCTCAGGCAGGAAGGTAAAAGATGGCCCCATTCCTCAAAAGGAAGACACGCTGGGCCAGAGCCAGGCTGCCCTTTGCTAAGCGCCCATTTCTCATGTGGGGAATCCTCATTTTTCAATCACGCCCACACGGGCGGACTGCAGCTGGCTTCCCTTTGACGTCACCCCTTCAGTGCTGTATCTCCGTTTGAGAGACACTCCTAACCATTCACAGCCCTGCCAGGGACCTCGCTCCTGCTCTGTGCCCTAAGTTCAAGGAAGGCCACCTTCCACTGCACAGGATACCTGAGCACACAAAATCCAGGACCAGCTCCCCATCAACGTCTCCTCATGGAGAGAAAGCGGCCCAGCAGGTAGGTGGACATGGGCTAGCCATGCACCCTGTGGTCAGCAGTGCCACCTGTGACTTCTGCATCTTGCTTACATTGGTGGCAGAATTACAAACTTCACTGGGTGAAAGTCTCAAATTGGACTGCTTTTTTTTTCTTTTTTCTTTTTGGTACTAGGGATTGAACTCATGGGCACTCGACCACTGAGCCACACTCCAGCCCTATTTTGTGTTCTATGTAGAGACAGGGTCTCACTGAGTTGCTTAGCGCCTAGCCGTTGCTGAGGCTGGCTTTGAACTCGCAATCCTCCTGTCTCAGCCTCCCTAAGTGCTGGGATTACAGGCTTGTGCCACTGCGCCCAGCTTGGACTGTATTTTGAAGAGCAAAGTTTCTATTCATGTGGAAAACTTGTTGAACATGAACTCAGAACATGACAGATCTGAGATAAACCCTATGATGCGTATGATGTCATGGGCCCAACCAGCCAAGCTTCCACAAGTGCTCCAGAAATGTCCTGGTAATATTACCAACCGGATTGAGACCAGGGTGAGGAGGAGAGGGCATTCTCTTTGGGCACAGAATTTCCAAGGGCATCAAAAAATTGTCAATACAAGTTGTTTTTAAAAATCAAAGTCAAGCTTGGTGCAGTGGCACATGCCTATAATCCCAGCACTTTGGGAGGCTGAGACAGGAGGATCATGAGTTCAAAGACAGCCTCAGGAATAGCGAGGCACTAAGCAGCTCAGTGAGACCCTGTCTCTACATAAAACACAAAACAGGGCTGAGGATGTGGCTCAGTGGTCAAGTGCCCTTGAGTTCAACCCCTGGTACCAAAAAAAAAAAAAAAAAAAATCAAAGTCAATGCAAATCAATCAGCAACCAGCTGGGTCGACCCTATTGGATCCTGAGGCGAGAGGAAACCTTGGCGGTGACATCGCCACTATATCTGTGAATTTGTTTGCTTTAACTTATGTTCTCTAATATTGCACTAAAGCATGATTGATCTCGATGGTTGACTCTTTGGAGGGCCCTCAATGTCACACCCAGGTGAGTGCCTCACTGCCCCGTCCTCGTCTGAGTACCTACTCTGGTCTGGAAGCGCTTGAGCTGCCAGAGACCAGGTACTGTGCTTAGCTGTTCTCAGCAGCTGCCTTACTGCTGTTCTCTAGTGAGGACCTCGTATTTTGGAGGCTGCACAGAGTTTTACCAACAATGCTCTACTATTCTCATGCAAAGGCAGAACGTGGGCTCTTCTCCTAGGACTTTGGGGCCTTTGGCCGTAGTGGAGTCTCTGTGAGGGCTACTTTCTGACGTCTGCACACACTGGGTTGATCTCTTCCTTGCACATGTCATCACTCAAGAGAATGTGGCCAGTGTAAAACTAATCAGCACAAAGACATCTATTGGCATGTGTGGGCCTTGGGGCATGAATTCCACCCATCACATGCTTTCCCACTGGATCATGTCCCTCTGGGCCCTTGCCCTTCTCTCAGCCACGCCCAGCCATTGCCTCATCATCCAGTAGTGTGCAAGACTTGGCCAGCCTGGGCCATCTCGGGGACAGCACCACTGCTCTGTCTGACCTGAGCCCCTCTCCTGTGCTGCCACAGGCAGCTGTGGGAACCTGCTTGGTGCTCGTGCAAACTCTGCCTGGGAAGACAGGGTTCTACATGCTCAGGGTCGCCTTTGATGCATGGGACTACAAGCTCTTAGACAAAAGGTTCCTTCTTTGTCCTCCAAAGGACTATCCTGAGATACTTTTGGCAAAACACCCCTAAATCCTGGCAGCATCAAGCCGCAGGGTGGCCTGCACCATGGTGCTTCCCTGAGTTGGTGCTTTTATCCCTTGCCATTTTTTCTGTTTCCAAAATACCCTTTGGAGACCACAAAAGTGGACAGTCCCTCCAGGGCTGCTGGAGCCATCCAGGCCCCCATGATTGATGCATTTTCTTAATAGATGAGTCCCCCAGACACGGCGTGTTGGAATTCAGACTCCTTTTCTGTCAGCCAGGTGTTCCTTGCTGCATTAGCCCAATCATTACTGACAGTCACCTGAGCAAGACACTGCACCTCACAACCTGACTCACCATGGAGGTGCCCACTCAAGGCAAAGCTCTTCAAGGCCATGTGTCACCTTGCCAACCACAGGCAGTGAGAGTGAAGGCATTATCCCAACTGGATTTTCTGCTGGGTTGAGTGTATATGAAGCTTCTGGGATGTGTCCCCTGTCCTGTTAATAATGTCATATCAGCCATTTCCAGATAATCACTGCCCTATGAATGGTTTCGTTGTTAATCCTCTAGTCAAATGGCAAGATTGTCTCCTGTACCTTTCAGTTTGGACTTCCTTCAGTGCCCCGACGACAATACCTGACGATAGTTACTACTTGGTGAACACTCACAAGCAAGTGGAAAACCGTAAGGGTGGAATTAGGAGTAGACGAAGAACCCCGATTCCTAAGGTCAAGTCTTTAATACAGAAGACACCACCTCCAAGTAACTCAACAGGACTGTGGCCTAGAAGGTTCCATTCACTAAACATTTTAGGAATGTAGAATAAGATAAATCATGGAATTGCTTTCAACAGCTGAGATCAGGACGAATTTGTGCTGATGTTATTTCAGTCATCAATGAAATACACAAGAACCTCTTACGGAGAACTTTGAGATGCAGGCACGGTCTCCAGGTGCGCTCTCTCTCTCTCTGGTTGGCCCCTAGTTGCCTTCTCTTGGTTGCTCCTGTCATCCTGAACTGGGCGGGTGGGCGAAGGTCTATGTGGCCTGCTCTGCGTCTGTCTGTACCTTCATCCTTCCACTGGCCCACCTCTAAGTCCCCTGTGCCCCAGCCCTAGCAGTAGGTAGGAGACGCAGGCCAGCACACCCCCAGCCCAGGGACTGGTTCAGATATGTTCACAAACAGGCAGGTGAGAGACCCCAGGGTCCAGCACACAGCTGCCAAGACCACTCTGTTCACTTCAGTGTCCCCCTGATGTGGAGCTCTACAGCCACACCCGGGAGTCTGCAGCTGCCTACGGACCTGCAAGCCCATGGAAGGGGCTTTATGCAGTATAGGACCAGGCAGGCAGGAGCCCAGTGGGGAGAGGGACGATGGAAGAGGCTCCTGGACCCAGACAGGCAGAGCTGGGGTTTTCCATGTTATGACCAACTAATTTCTTTGAACCTGAGTTGAGTGTCTGCCACTTGTCATACAGGCGTCCACCAACACATCTGTTTCCAGGAAGAACACACGGCAAGGGGAGCGTGGCAGGGTCCAGACTGCAGTGCCGCGTGTAGCCTCCCGACTGCTGATGTAAACACAGCTGCTCTTCAAAGTCTTCTGATACTAAAAATTTTATTTCTTTTTATGACTTGATTTCTTGTCATAAAGCACCTTTTCTTCCGCTTCATTAGGTGAGTTTACACAACTATGTTCTGCTGGGAAACTCTGGGAAGGGAGAAAGGTTCATTGTTTAATTGGTAGTACAAATTTGTTTCTGTTTTGTTGAAATAAAAGTTGCATCATTTCACTAAATCTAAGGAATTTGTCAATAAAAATTAAAACTTAGGAGAAGCTCTTTTGTAACAATCTGAAAACGGGTTATGATTTTTTTTTAACTCTCAAATTCAGTGACTGCACATAGCTTTTGCTCAAATGGTTTTAAGAGTCCTGACAGGCCCTGACCGGGTCAGCAGAAGCAAAGCCACATCCAGGCCTCAGCACTGTTCAGGGGGTCTTCGCGGACCCCAAGACCCAGCGTCAGTCCTGGCCAACTCAGTTAAAGGCGAAGAGGAACACGTGACTCACCATCCCCGCACCCATCGCTTCTCCACACATGGCGTTCTTTCTCTTAACATGGGTCCTTCCAAAGATGCACACATCCAAAAACCAACTAGAGGCGGAACGCTGTGACCTTCATGGTCCTCCGTGACTTTGTCCTCAGGAGTTGCCAACGAGGCGTTCTTCCAAGCAGAGGAGGGCTTTGAAATGATTGGGGAGCATATCCGCACACCTCTTCAAATCCTAGGACTGGCCAGGCACGTGGCACACCCCTGTAATGCCAGCAGTTTGGGAGGCTGAGGCAGCAGGATTGTAAGTTCAAAGCCAGCCCCAGCAACTTAGCGAGGCCCTGTCTCACCGGCAAAGTGGGTGTCATTAGCTGGTAGGGCTGTTAGGAGGATGACATGAGATCAGGACTGCCTGGGGCTTGGCACAGGGCCTGGGCCGGCCCCAGATCTGCAGGCAGGAAGGGTCCTTGTTGGAAGGGCCAGGCTACATAGAAAGCATGTTCTGATCCAGTCAGGGCTACGTAAGGACACGGGAGCTATGGAGGGGCAAGCTGTGGGAAGCTCCCTGGAGAGGAAGAATGATCTTACACCAAGGAGTGGTCAGGCCCTTCCTCCACCCGGCTCCTGGGGAGCTCCAGCTTCCAGAGCAGTTCTGGAGGAGAGCAAGACCCCAGAGCTGTCCACCTGCGGGTGCAGCCTCCCCGTCTTGCATGCTGACCTCTTAGTGTGCTTCCAAGATCACCTAACACTGGCGGCCAGTTGGCCACTCCAGAAGCCTTGTCAACTCTTCCCTGCCTGGGTTAAAGCCACATCTCCTGAGACAGACCCCCTGGCCTCTGCTCAGAGCAGCTGCACTAACAGGGGTGTGGCAGGGTTGAACTAAATGGGGTTTGGGGCCTGCTAACGCACAGCCTGGCCTGCAGAAGCAAAAGCCACCACCCAAGACCCCACGTGTGCCAGGAGCCGCTTCTCCTAACAATTCCAGAGGCATTTTCTCCACAAGTTAAGAATGTGGTCAGAAGAACCACTGCATCTCCACCCACACGCTGCTGCCCAGCTCCAGTCTGGCAAACTCATCTGCAGGTTAGATGTCCCACTGGTCAGGACAAAGCCTAACGAGGCCCGCGGTTGAGAGGGATGAGACCCCTAGATACGATTAGGGAAGATGGTCAAGCCAAATGAGCTCCTTGGTTCTGCCACTCCTGAGGGGAAGCAGCTAGGAGCGGACAAGATCTAAGACCCGGGGAGCAAGGGCAGGAGAAGGGAAGAGAAGGGTGCACCGAGGAGCTGGGAGAAGGGAAGGGCGACCAACACAAGTGGCACCTGGAGGTCCAGACCAGGGACAGTCCCCATGAGAGGATGGCAGGAGGCTTGCCAATACTGGGTGCTATGGAGAAGCAGAGTCTCTCCTTTCTCCTAACCTTCAACTACTCACAGGTGTCGGGCAAGGAGCACTCTCCAGAGATGAAGGCATCAGGTGGGGACAAATGCGGTGAGAACAGGTCAAGCTTCCGAATTCAGCAGAGTGGAGTACGAGCAAGGGGTGACCAGGGCAAACAAAACCAGCGGGGCCTCCTGGAGGCAGGCAGGTCATGGGTTACCCGGAGAACCTGGGGTAGAAGATCCAGGTGTTCTGGTTATAAGTGTTAAGGGATAGAATAACCCAAGAAGTTTGGGATACTAGAGACACCCAAGGGACAGTCACAGAAATTATGTAAGCTCCATGCAAACAGGAGACTTCCTGTTTTCTGACATTCCTGGGATAAAAGAAAGTCAGGCGTGCCTGCTATGAACTTGGCTGTATGTAATGTTTTGAGGGAAGTACGTGCTGGGTGCCTTTCCACGTGCCAGGAGTGGCGAGGAAGTCGTTCATGAGAGTTTGGAACCGTGAGGAAGTGGAGAACGGCATTTCCCTCCCAGTTGCCTCTTCAGAGCTGGCCCTGTCTGTGCCCAGCCTCCCCTCCACTGCAGAGACTGCCTCCGCTTACCTGGGGACCTGAGTGTCCTGCCTAAAGGAGAAAGTGGTCCTGAGAGAGGAACCAGCTCCTGGCCTGCCCACGATGAAGTCAGGCTGCTAGCAAGAAACCCCCTTCCTCTGTGAGAAGGGGTCAGGAAGAGCGCGACCCCCACCCTGAAAGACAGGGTCACTTGTCACTGGGTTTCCAAACAATGAATCACCTTCCAAAGCACCTAAACTGAGGTCTCACCAGGGATCTTGTGAGGTCCTATCTTTACTGAGGAATGTGGAACTCTTTCCTGGCATGAAAATTATGTTGACTAAAGTGAACCTGAGCGGGCAGGTCTGAAAACACAGCCATTCAAGGACAGTTTGTTTTCTGAGTGACAGTGCGTTCTCCAATGCTGTGTAGGGCAGCTGCCGAGGACTACCCACCCCAAGGAGAGTCTGGTTTTCCACCAAACCATCATGAGAAGGGACAGGGACCTGCCCTTTGTCCCTCCCTGACCTCCTGAATGAAAGGAACAGCCTCAAAGGCTTCAGGGAAATGGCTGTACATTCCACAAGTGTCCAGGACTCCCAAATAAAGAGAGACCTAAACTCACGAGTGTGTTTGTTTGGCCAAAGGCATGTTTCTAGTGCTAAAAAGGCCACATGAAGCAACACAGCTCCAGCCAGAGAGGCAGGTGAACAGTGGTCTCTTGGAGTCCGTCTTGATGGTCAGAGTCAGTGAGACACAGTAACAGGAAATGAAACCAAATGAGGCCAGGTGGAAATGTTAAAGCCAAGCCCCGACCCAGAGCTGTGGATCAGGCTGACCGGAGCTCAGGTGGAAAGCATGCAGTTCACCTGCCCGCACGGGCCAGCGCCGAGGATAGCCAAGTTGACCCAACCTGTCATCCTGCGGTGGCCCAGCTCTGGGCCCACACCTGCTGCAGAAGCCAGCTTCCGCAGCACCCCAGTCAGAACCTGACCATGCCCCATCTGCCACCTTCAGCCTTCCATTTCCCTACCAGCTGCAGGAAAACAGAGGTGAGGCAGACCTGAATGGGATTGTAGGACTAACCAATAGTTAGTGATTTTCCAAACCCTGATTAGCATAAATCTGGACCAATAGTGGTGACCCAAGTGCTGTATAAACCTCTAGACCAGCACAATCTGGCGGCAACCCCTGTCAGGGCCCCCCTCGCCCTGCCAGAGTTCTGTTTCTATTCACACTTGAATAAATCCTGCTCTTACACTCGCTCATCCTGGTCTGTGGATTTCATCCTTCAAATTCTCAAGACAAGAACTCAGAGAGAAGAAACTGATGGTGAGCTGCTGGGGTCTGCTGCAACCCTGGAGGACACAGCCAGCTATTAAGAGCAGCCATGTCACTCGATACTAGGGCAGAAGACATGGCTCTCTGCTATAGAGGTCTGCAGCTCCAGCAGACACCCCCTGCCAGCAGCAGCAGAGAATCTAGTTTCATCTCAAGGTCAGATTTTGGTGTCACCCATCAAGAGAGAGACACTGGTAAATATAGGGAAGTCTCTCTGATCTGCCATCCTGGACTATGGCTGCTCTTAGCCACTGGAACTTCATTGCTTTTAACTATGGTAAAAAAAGACAAAGTCAGGGTTGAAACTCATATCCTCTCTCCACCTGGAGGAACTAATTAACTTAGTTCTAAAATAACCTCATTTGTCTTCATCATTTTTAACCAATAAAAAGAATACTTTGTTAAATAAAAACAAAATAGTGGTTGCACCAATTTGCAGCCCCATCAGCAATGTATGAGTGTTCCTTTTCCCCCACATCCTTGCTAGCATTTATTATTGCTTGTATTCTTGATAATTGCCATTCTAACTGGAGTGAGATGAAATCTCTGAGTAGTTTTAATTTTCATTTCTCTAATTGCTATAGATGAACATTGTTTCATATGTTTATTGATCGATTGTATTTCCTCTGTGAAGTGTCTGTTCAGTTCCTTAGCCTATTTATTGATTGGGCTACTTGTTTTTTTGATGTTGAAAAACTTGGAATGGATCCACCATTTGACCCAGCTATCCCACTCCTTGGTTTATACCCAAAGGACTTAAACTCAGCATACTACAGTGACTCAGCCACATCAATGTTTACAGCAGTTCAATTCACAATAGCAGAACTATGGAACCAACCTAGATGCGCTTCATCAGATGAATGGATAAAGAAAATGTGGCACATATACACGATGGAATATTAGTCGGCCTTAAAGAAGAATGAAATTATGGCATTCGCAGATAAATGGATGGAACTAAAGAATATCATGCTAAGTGAAATAAGCCAATCCTCCAAAACCAAAAGCCAAATGTTTTCTCTGATATGCAGATGCTGATCCATAATAGGGTAGAAGGATACGGGAGAATGAAGGAACTTTGGTTTGGGGAGGGATGGGGTTGTGGGGATGGGAAGGATAGTAGAATGAGACAGTATCATCACCCTGTGTACACGTACAGTCATGCTACTGGAACGCCTCTGCAGCCAGTGGAATGAGAAGTATACATATGTGAAAATACATCCTACTGTAACATGAATTTAGAAAACAGACTCCCAGTTAACTATAGAAGACCGAACACACTGTTTCCTCCATCCCTCTCTGAAATACCACTGAAATGATATTAATTGAAGTAGAAAAATTCACAGACTCACAAGGACAGAGAAAGCAGTGTAGAAGATGATGGCTGAGGAGACGGTGTCAAGTGTAGGGTGCTAGGACTCCAGTGGATGAGCTGAGCATGCAGAGCAGTACCAACAGCTGGAAACAGCTTCCTATGAGAGCTGAGTCGATCCAGGCTGCCGAATGCCAGAGAGCTGGATAGAAGGCTGGTACCCCTGAAGCCACAGTATAAGAAATGCTTGGGAAAGCAGAGATGAGAGGAAAACTCGGAGAAGAGCCCTTAGACCACAAGTTTCCCATCTCCTGCCGGGGTGCCCAGAACTTGCCCTCTCCATGGCAGAAGCCAAGAGATTGGCCTCTGGAGAGGCTGAACCCTTGATGACCTGGACCTGGGACACTCAGCCTCTAGAGGGCGAAGGTGAGGCACCATCCTGGAGGCAGGACTTGGAGCCGTGTCTGTGGACCAAGGGCTAGGATGCCCACCTGGCTTCTCCTCTCAACTCTGAGGATGAGCAGCTTCCAGACAAGTATTTGGGCATTTGGTTCACCCCAAAGAAGAAACCCTCTGAGGAGACTTCATGCCCTGATCTTGGCATCACAGTGACCTGCCCACCAGCTAGCAAGGCCACCAGTCAAGAATCTCCCAACATACACAGCTTTTCCATGAAGCTTTGCAGTGCTTCACACGAGACAGCCAACAGCTCCCACCTGCTTGAGGCACTTATTTGAAAGATTAAGGTCAAAATAAATAACAGGGCAGGACAAAGAACTCTTAGGAAACAGGTGATGGAGTGAGAAGAACACGATGTCAACCACACATTCAACTAATGTTCTCAGAGACGGGAGGTTTGTGCCTACAGGAAACAATAATGTAAGACTCTTTTTAAAAGGGAATGTCTAATAAACAATAAAGAGCAAATTAAAAGCATGATAAAAAGGATTATTAATGCCACAAAAGATTTAGAAGATAAGATTGAGCAAATCAAAAAAGTAGGGCAAAATGTTCATTAGATGAAAAACAGGAGAGAAAAGATAAGAAACTTAAGAGGATTAATGAAGGAGGTCTAATATTTGAATAATAAGTGTCACAAAGGAAAAGCAAATGAATGAGAGATAAGAGTCACTCGATTTCTGTCCACCAAATAAACAGTCCAATAAATACAAATAGCCCTACGCTGGGGTGCACAATTATAATTAATTCTAGATTCTAGAAGTTTTCTGTAATGACAACGAGAAAATAAGTCACATACCAAAAAGAAAGAAAAAGAAAAAAAACAAGAAATAGGAGTTGGGAAACCAGGTAACAGTGGAGTGATGCACTCAAATGTCTAAGATCTTTTACAACCTACATTTTTATACCCAGCCAAAGTGTGAGGCTATTAGTTAAGTATAAAGCTTTATTGGTCAAGTGAGGCGGCATCAACATTTTCAGTTATGCAGTGTCTTTAAAATGTACTTTGCATGCATGTTCTAGAACATGACTGGAAAACAGAAGCAGAAGAAGAGAGGAGTGTGGGAAAGATGCTAACCCCTAAAAATTAGAACTGATGTATGACTGTGTTAAGACAAGTTTATGCCCCAGACAACAATGTGGGCTATGAAGCAAATAGAAAATCAAGAAAGGAAAAAAAAAGGCAATCACTAACTTCTTGAAAAAAGCAACCAAAAATTTACAATAAAATAAATAGAATGGAAGTAAATGGCTCCAAACAATATTTGAAAAGCATAGTAACAAAATTGCTGTAGTAACCTGGCTCCAAGGAAGCAGCATTCTCAACCTCACTTAGAGAAGATTGCTCTTCTGTTAAATGGGAGAGTAGCACACTCTTTCCATGAGGAAAAATGACAGAAGGTAAATTCTAGAAAAACCCTTGGACATGCAATGTCTTCTCAAGGGTGCACAGTCTTCTTTCCAGTGGGGCTCAGGGTTGAACTGAGGTATTGCAAACGTCTTTTCGTGGATGTCAAAGTGTGATCATGTTGACTAGTTTCCTGCCGTGGGTTTCTTGCCTCATCATTTCAAGTAGACCAGATTGTCTGGCTTCCTGAATAATGAATGAAGTCATGTGCACAGTCCATTGTCTTTATTTGTTAGCATATGACTCCAGCTGACTCTGGCTAGGTAAATTAGGATTAATGGGGTGGCTTTGTTCCTTAGGGACAGAGGCCTTCCATCTCCAGAGCTGGCATTGTGTAGCAGTTAAGAGAAGCCTCTGCCACCAGGATCCCCAGATTGAGGTCCTGATCCTGTGGCGTACAGGTCGCATCATTTCTCTGTGCCTCCTGTGCCCCATCCGTAACGAGGGATAACAGCAGTGCCCCCTTGACAACCTGCGGTGAGACAACCCAAGCAAAGCCCCTGCAACAGAGCCCAGCACACAAGGCACCTGGCCCGGCCTGAGGTTCGCCCTCTCCCTCATCCACACTGCCTGCTGCTGCGCACTCCTGGAAGGGGGGCAGGGCAGGACCCACCTTTCCCCTCACAGTCACATGCAGGAAAGTGTCCTGTTGGCTGGAACGTAACCATGTGGCCTCAATCAGCTGCCAGGGCACGGGGGGCTAGGATCCTAAGCACCCGGGCACACTGAAAATCATCATCTTTGGCAAAGTAGATGCCAACGAGTACTGGTGGACAGTCTTGGCCACCAACTCTAAGTTAGGTGTGTGCCTCCACGTTCCACGCTGCACAGCTATTAAGTGAAAAGATAAAGACATGGAAAGGATAGACCCATTGATGCATTCATAAGGTTTTTTGTATTAAAATGAGCTTGCATTTTATTTTGTTTTTATCTCTTGATTTTTGCTCAACTCAGAGATCAGCTCTTTTGAACCTTATTTAAAAAAAAAAAAAAAAAAAGGTAGCAGTCCTAGAGTGAACTGTGCATGATGGATCTCTTGCTTTTTTTTCCTTTCCGTAGTTTGGGTTTTGTTGTTGTTGTTCAGTGCTGGGGACTGAAACCAGGCCTCACACCCCAAGCACTCTGCCTCTGAGCTGCATCCCCAGCCCTTTCTTTAGTTTTATCACAGTGAAGGAGTACGTTTTTTTTTATTTTTAACAGGTGGGCATTACACTTTATCCAACAAACAATGCTGGTTTTATCAACACAGCTCTGGGATACTGGAGCTACCAAAGCAGAAATCTCATATAGGAACCTCACACATTAATTCGCCATGACTGACTTCTCTGTCTTGTGGAACTGAAAGTTGTAAGAATGGTTTTCTTTAAAGCAATATAAAAACTTTTTTTTATTGCAAACAGCTAAATAAAGGCTGGCAAAAACAATAGGTTCATTTTTTTTACTGCAGATCTTCAAATTATAGGAAACTTGTCTCTTGGCCAATTTGGGCTGGCTCAGAGCCAAAATAAATGTCTCTGTCCTCACACTCAGCCATACACTTACTATGGGCAAGATAAAAACCCTTAATTTTAAAAACTCAAGCCAAACATTGGGTAAGAAGCAGAGAGACTCCCTTAACCACACCAGCCATGAAAAAAATTTTCTTATACCAGTTTATTTTTTCATCCCTGCAAATCAAGAATTGAAAACAAGAAACTTTAAAAAAAGGCTCAAATATTGTGATAGTCCATTATAAGTCAAGTTTTAAAAACTAGAGGTACATACAAGAACAATCAATAAATGTGGAAGAACTCACTGGTTAAGTACCTCTGAGCGATTGTTTTTCTCTAGGTGGCCTGGCCCAGGACGATCAGCAGGCGTCTTTCTATTTCAAAGCACAAAAGATACCTCTTCAGCTTCTCGCCATGTCACTCTCCCCCCTTTTTTTAATTAACAAGATTTGAGATCATTCGGCAAATTGTATCCATAAAAGTGAGTATTGTGGCTGGATGATGTTTTATCACTTGCAGAATAAATCTCCCGCTCCTCCCTGTGCACTTCATAAATGTCGCTTCCTCTTCGTATTTATCTTGCTTTCAGAATCCATTATGCAATTGTCACTTCATTGAAATCAAAAGCTGTCTCTTAATTACACAGGGATGGATTATAAATCAGTTACCCATCTCACGATATGTTCATTTCTTTAACGATTACAGCTAAATGCCTATTTTTGTACACAAAAGACCAAAGTGGATTTTACTGGGTTAAAATTAAGACTGACAAAATTCTACAGCTTGGAAGACAAAGCAAAGCAATATGCATATGCCTAGTTAACGATCCAGTGAGATCTTGGCTGATAAAATGATGCAGAACTTGGTGAGTCAATGGTTTTGGAGGAGATCAGCCAGGAAGGGGGAGCTGGGCTTCCTCCCTGGATTGGGTTAGATTCAGCAGGTGGAGTGTGAGCCATCCCTCCAACAGGAATTGGAAACACTGAA
>CM053404.1:2682204-2706907 GCA_028644305.1 Xerus rutilus | reverse complement strand
GGGTGACCATAAATGTTTAAGCCTTATCTATCCACGATTATAATCATACAAAGTCAGGACAGATGGCCTCCACTTCTCTGCTCACAGCCATAAAGTTTACAAACTCTCCACGGCCAGGGGATAAATTACCATCGCTGATACCTCGCTCATTTACACAGGGCATTTCTCTTCCGGATGGCTATTTTTCCCTTTCAATCATCTAGCCAAAGTTTTTGTTGGTTTTTTTTTTTTTTTAATTTTTTTACCCAACTTGATTCCCTAGAACCTGAGAAATATTTCGGGATCTGAAGAGCAGGTGAGAAACCATCATAAATGATTAGGTAAAAAGGATGTTTTGGAACACCAGCAGGCTGTCCAATTTCTTAAGCATTGTAATCCCATGGGGCAAGGGAGCAACCGTGCACTCCCGCTGGGTCAGGCACAGGGAGAAACCGACCCCCAGAGGTTTATTTAAACACATCCTGGCAGAGATAATGGTGTTCAGATGAAGTTTTTAGCCACCGATAACTGCTATTGTTCTGTGGACTAATTATGTCTACCTTAGCTTCGCTAATGTGGGCCAATCAAGTCCGTCACGTGAGATGATATTTCTGGTGGTTGTTTTCCAGATTTCCTCCAACAATGGTACCGGTGGGTATTGTGCAACAGTGTAGAAAAGGAATGATTAATTCAAAGTTCAGGTGCAAGACAGGGTCAAAAAAGAAATGTTCCTGGATGGAGTGAGCATTTCAAGATGAATTTGTGGCTTGCAACATCATTTTATGATGCATTTTCCATTTTGTTACCAGGGGAAGTCTGGTGGCTGACACACGAGTGATCACAGTGTTTGGTGCCATGTTCTGTGATCGGCTTTTCATAAAAATTAGCTGACATTGTCATGAGCACACAAGTAAATTTATAGCTTTCATACTGGACTGCCGTTCCCAGAGCAGCTTCCAATCACTTGGGCTTTTTATTAAGTTTATTGTTCTTTTATTGTTCAGTGGAGTGTAAGCTGTGAGATTACAAATAAGTGCAAGTTCCACTGGATATGAAGTGGAGCTTGCAGAATCAGGACAGAAGTGAGGGAAGGAGGAGACGTTCATTTGAATCACTGGCGATATGAAACACTACCAACTCATGTTCTTGTCACCTGCCCCTCAGCAGAACTTAGGAAACTGGCATTCCATTCACATGGAAGTCTCTCCAGAAGCCCTTGGAGACGGCGCTAGGGCTGAGACCCCATGCAGCGCACTGCTATGCAGAGTCAAGGGCTGGCCCTTCTCTCCACCCTTCTGGGTGCCCTTTCAGGTTGGGCTTCATGGCTGTTTCTCCTCACCTGCCAGGTACGTCATGCTGGTACCATGAATGTTAACCCCCGAGGACAACTCTCAGAAGCCCTGTGTGCCCTCGAGCCCCGCTCTGAGCACAGTGGGAGGGTGTCCAGCTCTCTTTCCATGCTTCAAGTTCAGCCCTCCAGGCCCTGACAATTCACCTGTCCTCTCATCCTTCCTGGTTCCCCAAAGAAATCATCCTCTTCACCCCAGCTTTTGTTTTATTAAGGCCTTGATTGGCAGTTGTGACCATGGTGGCCCAGGTAGCCCTGGCTGAGCACTTTGGAACTGGCCTGGCACACAGGAAGTCAGTTCATGGCAGCGGAGGTGGGGAAAGTGAGGCCAGGGCCCCTCCTGCGATCGATCCTACAGGGGAGAAGAGCCAGGAGCCCTATGGCAGTGTTCAACCAGGCCCTGGGGACAGACTGCTCCAGGTGTGCTGCAGAAGCAGCCGTGGGCTAATCAGGATCCAGGGCTCATGTACCATTTGTCAAGTGCGTTTGCTGAGTTGCTTTTGAAGCAGCTGCTGACCAAAGACTAACCGTGGGGGCTGTTCTGACCTCCGCGGCATTTTCAGCAAGTGGTTAGAAGCCTGTGCTGGCCCGGAAATCACCAGCCCACCCCTTCCAGAAACGCCACCAAGGACAGGAGGTGTCTGGGGTTCTCCTGCTGGTGTTGGCAGGAGGAAGAGCTCCCTTCCCAAGGAGCTGCTCTGCTTTGGGCATCCCTCAGGATGGCTAGAGCGGAGACGCCCTGAGAGAGTGGGGTGCTGGGGCTTCGCCCAGGCAGGACCCGGCTAAGGCTGCTCCTTGGCCCACCAGGGCCCAGTGCAGGGAAGCATGGAGTAGGAATTACTCACGATTGATTGATTTAATGAATCAACGATTATTGATTGATACAATGATTGCTAATGATTTAGTTGATTGATCTAATGATTATTCATGACTGATTGATCCTTGTGCTAAAATGAAGTATTTCTATAACTGACAGCATTTTTGTTCCAAGGAAACATTTAATAAAGGCAAGTCAGAGGGAGATGCATTCCATCCTCTCTTTTTAGCAGTCTCCTGAAACAGCCCTGTCCCTTGCAGCCCTCATGATGGTGACTCCCAGTCCCACGTGTCCCGCCCAGGACGCGAGCCTCCACAGGCTTCCCTTCAGGACCTGGAGCACACCCTGCCGCGAGAACCCGGGCCGCCTCAGCCCGGCTGGCACCTGGCTCTGCATACCAGGTGCCCAACTCGCAGGCCGCCCCCAGCCAGCACACACACAGTCCTCAGGCTGCGCCAGCCCCTACCCTCTAGGCTAGACCACGCTGGTCACCCAGGGGAAGACAGCAATGACCCCACTGCCCACTGGGATGGGGTGGCCTCCTGGCTCACACACCCAAGACCTCCCAAGCCTGCGTCCCCAGGCCCTGCACAGACACACCACAGCTGTGGACAAGCAGCAGCATCTGCTGGTGAAACCTCTGCCCCCCTCCTCTGGTCTAGAACCTCTCCAGCCTCCGTGGGCCCTTCGAGATCCTCTTCCCCTGCACCTTTCCCCACCTCCCCAGGCAGAGGGGCATCTGTCCTCCTTTGACTCCCAGGCCCTAGCACCCCCATGGCAGGGCAGCCTCACGGCCTCACAGACCGTCTCCTACACTCAGTCACCTCATATTCACACACCCAGCAGCCATTGCTCCTGGGCCGAGTACACCCGGTGGGGCCCGGTCCCTGGAGGGCAGTCTGAGCCTTCCCCTGCATCGTCCTTCCAGTCCTGGTTACAGCACGATTCCAAAACCGTGTTCTGGATTAAAATGGAAACAGAGGAGATGTATTTGGTAAGACTTTTTTTGCGGGGGTGGGTACTAGGGATTGAAACCAGGGTGCTCTACCTCTGAGCTACATCCCCAGCTGTTTTTATTTTTTATTTTGATACAGAGTCTTGCTAAGTGGATGAGGCTGGACTTCAACTTTCAATCCTCCTGCCTCAGCCTCCTGAGTCCCTGGGGTGACAGGCATTGCCACTGTGCCTGGCTAAGACTGCATTTTAAAGCATGACATCTGCCAAAATAAAGCTGGTTGTCATTTCCATTCCACGTTTCAGATGTAAATTCTGAAATAAAGGGGAGGGGGCTTGCCACGTGGAATGTGTTATTCCCTTGAGGGAAATCCAGGCGGTGGGAGCTTTCCTTCCCAGGTGCAACTGCCTCCAGCCCTGGGCAGTCCCCACCTCAGCTCCAGGCTAACTTCTCTGCCACCCCAGGCAGTCTTTTAGCCTCTGGGCCTGGAAGCTGGGCTGAGGCCAGCCCTGCAGGCAGCCAGGGAAGCCCACCCATTTTGCATCTGTGCAAACCAAAGCGCTAGCAGCAATATTCATCTTAATTTTCTCTTTAAACCCTTGAGTTGCACCATGGCTTCCATTGTGCTGGTGACAGACAAATGCTTTGCAATCAATCAAAGTTAGGGTGACTGATACACTAAACACCTCTGCTTAATGATGTGATTGCTTCTTATCTGCAACGTAATGTCACTTATGGCTTTGCTATTTATAGTCAATGTAGTGTTAGACCATTTTATGCCCCTGATGCCTCTGTGGCCAGCCCATTAGCTGTGATTATGGACCAAAGGGGGATACTGCCTCTGGAAGCCTGGAGACAGAAGCCTGTGGAGTGTTAAAACCTTCCCTACCCACAGACAGCCGCCTCCTCACACAGTTGCAGGCACAGATGAGCAAATGAGGCAGACACCAATCCTGTGTGCACAGCGCCCCCCATCACTGGGCATCTCCAGGGCGGGAAGATAGATATTAAATGTTAAAAACAAGAAGACGACCAGGGGCTGCCTCTCTCTCTGGCTCAGGCCCCAGATCAGCAGGGCCCAGGCAGCGGGCAGCTGTGGAAGGATGGGCCCTGGCAAGCAGGTCTCCTATTGGGCTGGCCCAGACTGCACTCATTTATTATTTGCCAAGCTCTTTGCCCAAACTATTCTCTTTGAACAGGGTGTCGGTGGAGAAGGCAGAGTCTGCCCCGATCTCCCTCCTCTGCTTGGTCCCTGTGCTCTGAGAGTCGCTACAGGCTTCAAAGGCGGTCCCTAGGGTAGGCCCAGGGCTCCATCTCCTGGGTGACTGTCCACCCCTCCTGGGCCTGGGCACCAGCACAGGCCCAGGCCGCCCCTCTCCCAGAAGTGGGACCCAGGGTCAGGCTGTGCCAGGGGAAAGGCAGGAGAAGCCCCATCTGTCTCTCCATCATTGTGGAGGCCTCTCTAAGATGCTGAACCCCAGGTGATGGCTGAGGTGTTTAGCAGCAGGCCAGGGGCTTTCCCACAGCCCCTGGGCCCCACTGCCTCAGGAGCTGCACATTAGCTGGACCAGGAGAGGCAAGTAGGTAGAACTTTGTCCACAAGAAAGACGTGTTCAAGTACTGTGGATGTGCATTCATTTGAAAAGAGGGTCTCTGCAAATGTGACCAAATCCAGATGAGATCCTGCTGGAATTGGAGAGTCCTAATCCTGTGACCACGTCCTTACACAAAAGGGGATTGGGGACACATGGAGGCGGAAAGGAGATGTCCTATGGAGAAGCAGGGTCACCAGGAGAGCAACTGGCTTCACCAGGATGGAGGCAGACACCAGCTCCAGGCTGAGGGACACTGAGGACAGCCTCAGAAGGAACCAGCCCTGACAGCACCTTGACTCCAGACCTCCAGTTTCCAGAACTCTGAGAAAATAAAGTCCCATGATTTCAGCTGCACAGTTTGTGGGAGTTTGTTATGGCAGTTGCAGGAAACTATTAGAGCACGAAGATGTTTGTGGGGCTCAGTGGACAGATGTCAGGGTAGCGAGATGGCCAGGCCTGGGCACTGCCTGTTTCTGCTGCAGGGTGCTCGCTTTCAGAGGTGAGAACTCGGGGGCCAGGAGGAGAAACCCCATGCACCTTGAGCACAGAGTGCACATCACGTCGCCGTGCTCCCTGCCTTCGCCCTCCACCCTTGGATACCGTGGTTTTCCTGTGATGATCTGGGGAGAATTAAGTTCTCAGCCAACAGCACATCAGCCGGCCTAGGCACACTTTTCCCTGTGCGTGTGGGACTGGGCTCAGGTATTCACACAGCTGTCCTTCACTAAGGCACTGTAGTCCGAGCACAGAGCTCGACCAGACCTTCAACCATATCCTCATCTCACGAGTCTTCTGCAGTAGAACATGTGTTTTTGCACCCTGAAAATCAGGAGGCATCTGGACACAAGACCTAGCAATGGATTAAATGTGGCTCAGTAATGAAGCAGAGGTTTTATCCACAGAAAGCAGATGAAGAACAGTCCCAGGGCCCCTAGGCCAGGAGCACGGAGCCATCCACAGGATGCTGGGTTCTTCCAGCCTTCTGCTCAGCATCCTCACACGACAAGCCTGCCTCCTGGTATGGCAGCTACAAGCACAGAGCAGGGAAGGCTGTGTGCACCTGCAGCTGGGACTGGCTGGGAGTCTGGGGTGGGAAGAGTGCTTGAGCCAGGAGTTTGAGGCCATCCTGGACAACATAGCAAGAATCTGCCTTAAGAAGAAAAGAGGAGGAGGAAGGGGAGGAGGAGGAGGAGGAGGGAGAGGAAGAAGAGGGGGAAGGGGAGGAGGAGGAGGAGGAGGAAGGTGACAGTAATGGGAGTCAGAGAAGGAGAGAGGGAAGAGAGGTGGAAGGCAAAGGAGGAGGAAGAGAAATGCCTGTTAGGAAGTCAACCAACTGTGACAGTAACACACATATTTCATTTTATCTTATAGACCACCATTTTACAATAAATAGCAAGTCATAAATTTTTAAATGAAATTTAGGGAGATAAAGCAGAACATTGTCAGCCACAGGATGACAGATGGAGAAGTTATCTGTGTCGTTATCAAAATTACCTTAAAACAAAACAAAAACCCCAGAGCGCTTCAAGGGCAGAGTTCAAGAACATCTTGTGTTAGCTGCTACCAAGAGCTGGAAGGGTCCCAGCTCTAGGTGGGGACAGCAGATGTGCAGGAGGCTGCAAGGGTGGGCAAGCTGCACATCAACTCAGTGTCTTGGTAGCACTTATGAGAAGACATCTATAGTACTTCTGTGTCCCCTCCTACCAAAACATCGCAAATGCTATGAACTGTTGAGCCTTAAACCAAATGTGATGTTCCAGAGTTCTGACACTAAGAGGAACATTTAATTAAAAAGCAAGCTGGTGGGTGGGCTTGGAAAATTCTGTGAAGAAAGATGTTTTAAACATATGGTAGACAAAGGGGATTTTGCAGTAGTAATAGCTCTATCCCATTTTAATGTTTTTGAATATAGAGGTGTTTTTTAATCCCATTCCAGAGAAGGCAAGATGTGGTGCTGGTTGTGGATGGAGTGGTAACAGATGGCTGTAAACACCACTCCAGCCTACGTCTTGCTTTTTGGTGCTTTCTGCTCCTGGTTGAAAATGGGAATAAATGAGATGTGATTGCTTGGGACTACTTCATATGTACCCAGCAGCGCTTGTGGTTGATACCTGATCTGCAATAAACCTGTTTTTCAAGGTGGAAGTGGGGGCAGCACGGGGTTTGTATTTCTTCTCCTGAGTGTCCTCAGTGCTAATCTTATCATTAGGGGATTTTTGCAGCTCAGGTTGAAATTAACAAGTGTTATTAAAGAGTGTCGGTGTTTTGGCTAAGCAGCAGCTTCCTTTAGGATAACGCTCTTCCTTCAAACTTTCAATGTCAGTTATCATTTCCAAAGCAGCTTGACCTGGAAGCTTGCTGCTAAAATTGTGGGGACTGTTAATGACAGTTTTATTGGGCACTATGCTTATGGTTCACATTTGGAGGTCTGTATGTAATTGATCTTTCTCCCCTACATGAGAAACACTGCAATAAGCTGGTTGCACCACCACATTATAGATATAGAGAAATAATAATGATGTCACCTTGAGATTCAAAGATCGTAGAATAGTAATAGTCTTCTCGCTCATTTCTCCCAACCGTGATGACCTCTCCAACACTAAATCCTAACAGTCTCAGCATTATTTTTGAATTATTCATGCTAGCCTTTTCCCTCACTACAAAATCAAGGAAAATGAATGCATCAAGCTCTGTCAGCTCCACAGGTATTTTGGTAAAAATATAAAATGTTATTCGGTATCACACACACACAGAAAGGCGGAGGAGATGCTTACTTTGAACAGAAACACATAGAAGCAAAAAAACTTCATTTGTGAGGAGGATCAAGTGCATGCCTGCCATTAGTTCTGAATGATCATTGGCCAATCCTGTTAGGGTTAGTGGGACAGTGAGAGGTCCCTGGCTTTTAATAAAAAGTACTTTAATTCGATTAGATCTATTTTCAACCCACGCCCCCATATTACACCAAAAATAACATCAGGAAATTTGTCATTTCTATGATGGCCAGTTTTAACCAGAGTAAAACTTAAAGCTTTCACTTTGAAATATCAAATCAGCATCTATTTCTTATTTTAATTCGAATTATGTAGCGATGGCAGCTTGCCAACTCTGCTGGTCGAGCCAGCCTGGAGAATACTGAGCACCACAGTTGTATTCCAGGGACGGATCTCATAAAAAGCGCATGTGGGAATAAAATAAAATGCATGTAAATGTAAACTCAGCCAGGTACCCTGATCCGTCTGTAGCTCGTGACCTTTAAGTTCATGATGAAAAACAAATGTCAAGCTTCCGGAAGACAGGAGCATCCCTGGCTTCGCTGGGCAGCATGTGCTGTCCCACAGGCTGTATTAATTTAGTATGGCACCGATAACCTTGAAATCAGGATTTTGCACTTAAAAACCCAGGTTGATGTTTATTCAGAAGCCAAAGGAGGGGAGAAAAACAACTTCATTTAAAGGGGCCCTTTAGTGGTGACTGGGCAATTGTCACTTATCACTCCAGAATTTTGGAGCTGCTCGCTGGCTTCCATGGCAACAGATGCTTAAGACTATGAGGACCCGGAGATGTTCCTGAAAGAGTCTTCTCATTCTGCATATCATTCTAATTACAGATGTGCTTGGCTTCTTCAGCTAAGCGGACCACATCTAGAGAGAAGGCAGGACCAGACACGGCTGCCCCACCACTGCGTGGCAGACTCCTTGGGGCCAAGCAGGGCGCAGGTCGGCTGTGCAACATGAGCTTATTGCTGATGACCAAAAGGTGTGGTGGGGTTTTTCCCTCCTAAAGGAAGAGAAAGACGCCAGCTGTTCCCATCATGGGACTCACGATGCAAGCGATCTGACCGCGGTGGTTCCTGGTAGAGCAAGCTCCCCTCCACTCTGTATTCTGACGAGAAACCTCGGTGGAGTCCTGCACTTGCCGTGCGATGAGGTTAATGACGGGTCTGGTTGAGTCCTACGGTGCGTTCAGAGCCATCCAAGATTGAATTATGCTCAGCACAGATTTCACGTTAAGTACACTCCTGACAGTCCAATTCTTTAAAACTTGGTGTAATGGGGTCAATTATTGGTGAATTAACTGGAATCTACTATGGACTTCTCAGCCTAAGACAGAAAAAGAAAAAAGGAGAGAAAATCTAGTTTCCCTTCTCTCCCCAGGAAGCACAGATAGGGCTTCTTTGTCCTGGGAAAAGTTAAATGCTCCTTTTAATGCTCCTGAAGCTATCTAGAATTGAGCTCCACCCCGCCATGATGGTGAAGCCCAGCAGTGGCGGCCAGAGGCTGGTCCCAAGAGAAGACAGGGCTTCATTTACATGGGGTGAAGAAAGACTGGGAAGGAGATGGCTTTGGAGAGGACAGGAAGAGCCTGCCCCTGCCCCTGACCGTGGGCTGGAGGGGGTATTGAAAATGCAGTGTACGAAGCCCAGAGAGTCTCAAGTATCATATGAACACTATAAATAATATTTGTACTAAGAATCTTATGTATCTGAAATTCAAAGTTCAGAGGAGCCCTGAGGCGGGCGCGTGCCGGGCACTGCAGGAGTGTGAGGGCGCAGGCCGGCCGCAGGGCGGGACTCACCAGACGGGGTAAGCAGGACATGGTCAGCTGACTGCAAGAAGTTCTGCTGTGGGCCACCCTCAGAGCAGAAAGAGAGGAGGCCATGGTGCTGTCGTGGTGTCCTGGTGACGTGAAAAGGAGATGACGCGGACCTGCAGCTCCAGTGCATGCTTCCCCAGGCCCGCTGGGTTGGGGGGAGAGGGGGTCAAGGGTGACTCTCCAGCACCCTTGCTGGGCCTCTGTGGCAGCTCTGCCCTGGGGCCTGGAGGCCTGGGGGAGCACAGGGGGAGGCCCCACTTGAAGTCTCAGTGTTTAGAAGGCAGACGTTGAGCTGGCAAACTGTTAAAGTACTGTTACGCTCTGCTTTCATAAGATGAAACAGAAAAATATGCGAAAAGCTCTAGTCCTGGTACAGATGGAGCTGGCGAAGCACCAGAGCTGAATGTAATGCTTACTGCAAGCGTCTGTGTCTGGGGCTTCCATTCATGGGCCAGCGATGTCTGAATAAGTAAAACAGTAAAGACAGCCACGAAGTTTATTTTTCTTGCCTTATTTCAGTCTGACCATTAATTTGCTGCAGGATATTTGCACGTCATTTGTCTTCTAGTGACATCAATGACATAAAGGTCCAAAACTTAAAATTCATTCGAATGCATGACTTTTGGGTACATTTTTTGTTAAAAATGTAAATGAAATGTCAATATAATAAAATAAATTTAAGTGGTTTCTCACATTTTCAAAAATTATCTTGCTTCTAAAACATTCCAAATTAGCTGTCAAAAAGGAAAACACTTTAGTTGTAGGATTACATTTAATGAAAGCTGAAATTTTTATTTAAATATTTGAAAGTTTAATTAAATCCTATAAAATATTTAGATAAAATGGCACTAATAAGCTGGAGGCGGTGTCACACTCCTGTACTCCCATCTACTCAGGAAGCTGAGGCAGGATGACCTCAGCCCAGGAGTTTGAGAACTAGCTGGACCACATAGTAAGACACTATCTCAGAAAACAGAGAGAAAAAGAGAAGACATCATGATTCTGCTGGGCACAGGAACCAGCCCACCTTCCTGTATTCCTCAAGAAAGAACCGGCATCTCACCTTGTATGGGTTACGTCTAGACCCATGCGTATGCAAACACAGGGCAACCCATTGTTGACTGCCACAAAGCCCTGGCTCCTGGGCGACCAAATGCATTGCTGAAAATGCCCGGCTCCTGCGTGGGTCCTTTCGCAACCACAGCTGGAGCAAGAAGACAAGGAAGAAAGCAGAAAGTGTGGATGCACTCCTGGGCCACGGTGGGTGTCGGACTTGACTGCCAATGTTTGGGGGGTCCTGCCCTGCCTGTGCCCACCTCACAATGACCTAGGGTCCTGCATGTTCTTACCTAAGAGGTGTGTGCATATGTGTGTACAGGTGCAGGCATGGAGTGGAACCTTCCAGGGAAGGGCTAAGGTCCAAGGGCATCTCTTTCCATCCTCTGAGAGGGGGAAGCTGTGCATGAAACAGGCTGGGGTACGGTGGGAGGTGTGGAAGTCAAAAAGTTAGGAACTGGGGTTTGGAAATGGTGAGTCTGAGATGTCTTCTGGCTATGCAGAGGAACTTGACTATGGAAAGGAGTCCAGGTTCTGAGAGAGAAATCTGGATGTAAATACAGGCCTAGGAATCGTTCCTATGTGGATGTTCTGCAATAGCCTGTGGCTAGCGGGACCCCCACAGCATGACTGTAGATGCAGAGGAGAGTCCTGGAAGCTGGGGCAAAAAACTGCAAGAGCCACAGATGATACACACTGGGGTGGCTACTAGCCGGAAAGAGGAAAAGAGCCAGCGTCGGCGAGGGTGCGGAGAAGCTAGAGTCTCTGTGCCTCGCTGGTGAGGATGCAGTGGCCTTGGGACTTGGTAGGACAGTTTCCGCAAGACAAATAGCCACCCCGTGGCTTAACACCTCCACTCTGGGTGCACACCCCAAGTAATCAAAGTGGGACTCAGACAGATGTGTGAATGTCCCCGTTCACAGCAGCGTTATTCTCAGTAGTCCACAGGGAGGAACCTCCCCAGTGTCCCCTACGGAAGGAACGGCCAAGCCAGATGTGGTCCATCCACACAATGGAGTATTAGTCAGTCAACCTTAGAAAAGAAGAACGATCTGCCACATGCTACAACGCGGACGGACGTTACATAAGCCAGTAGCCAAAAGACAAAACAAAACAAACGCTCCATGACCACATGCACGAGGTCCCTGGGGTGGCCAAAGGCATAGGGACGGAGGGTGGAGCTTGCCAGGGTCCAGGGGAGAGACATGTGGCCTTTCACGGGCACAGTTTCTGTTTTCTACCATGAGAAAGTTCTAGAGATGGAGGACAATGGCCATACAACGGTGTGGATGTACCCAATGCCACCAAGCTGCACCTTAAAAATGGTTCCCATGGCAAGTTCTATGTTGCGTATATCTGACCACAATGTTAAAAAGCAAAAGAAAGAGATTTTATAAGAGTTGGAAGATAAGGCACAGGACCTGCAGGGGGCTGAGGCCTGTGGCTCCCCTTGTGGGTCAGCGTCTGGGGGCGTGCGGCACACTGGGTGTCCGGCACACTGAGTGTCCCTTCCTGCTGTTCCAAGCATCGCGTCCACTCCGTGCCTCTCTTCCCTTAGGCTGCTTCCCATTTGGACCTTGGTCACTGTCCTTTGTGCCACGACTCCCTCCTCAGTCAGCAGGTCGCTGCCCACGCACCCCACTCGTCTCTGACACTGGGCACAATCACTTCATTCTCCTGTGTCCGGATATGCTCATTCCCTCCTTCACAGACGAGCCACGGGTGACTTCTCCAAGTGGACGTGCTGTGCAGGAGAACCGGAGGCGTCTCCCCTCGTCACTCCTCATGCCTGTGCTCTCGACAGTGCCCTGAAACGTTCAGTGGGGGCTCGCCTTGCAGAAAGGAGTGGGGGGTGGACAAGGACGGGGGAAGCGAGAAGAGTGTGGCCAGCGGATGTGGGACGCTCCCGCAGAAATGAGCAGCGGCGGGGACTGGTCTGAAGAGGTCAGTGCTCCACACTGCTCAGGATCTGAAGGGCTGTTCTCGCTTCCGGTGGCAGACACGAGGAAATGAAGGCAGCCTCGGTTCCCTTCAGGGAGTGTCAAAGTATGTGCACAGTGTCCAGGCCATGGGGGTGTCTTGGAGATACAGACCTGAGCTGGGCCCCAGCACGGGGCCTGGGTTGTGTGCTGAGTTTCAGAGGGTAGAGCGTGAGCTGCCACAGTCAGCACATCTGCTACCCGGCCCTTGACGCCAGCACACATGGGGCATGTGGCACACTGGGTGTCCCTTCCTGGGTCTTCTTGACCACAGAGCGTCCTGCTATTTGCCTGAACACTATTCTGTGTGGGGCTCTGAAGGTGTTTCTGGGTGGGATTAGGTTGGATTCTGCAGAGTCTGATGCCCTCCCCAACCTGGACCAACCCCAGGTCCACCGAGGCCTGAAGAGGACAGGAAGGCTGAGCCACAGGAACCCTCTCACTGTCACGCCATGATGCTGGTCTTCCCTGCTTTTGGGCTTGGACTTGTGCACCATTGGCTGTCCTGGCTCTCAAGTCCAAGGACAGGGACTAGAGCTTATGTCTTCACTGCCCTGGGTCTCCAGCTGCCAACCGTGGTGCTGAGGCTTCTCAAACTCCATGACTGCATAAGCCAGCAGCTCACAACAGGCTGCCAAGCATCCGTATGTGCGTGCGGGCTGTGCACCGCCACTCCCAGTAACAGAACAGGGTACGTATGGGATCTTTGCTGCGCCCACCCTAACACACAGCGGACACGGTGGGGGTTTGGTGATGGTGGTATCCGATTCTCTGGTTATCATAATGTATGGAATTTTGATTGAGAAGCAGTGGATGCCCTCAGTGACCGTGTCCTAGTGTACCTCCAGCGGAAGAGTCCCTACCCCCTCGTCCCTCTCCGTGTTTTGCAGAGGACCTCCGCTGCCCGGGGACTTTCATCCACATGGTCAAGGTGGTGTCAGGCTGGCAAAGCAAAATCATTGCTATTTGACTTTCAACTGTGAAATTTTGCAGTAATATTATGAGTTGCTCCCCTCAACAACTGCCTGGCTTACAAACTCCTGGGAAGGTGAGAATGATTTAGAGTTTGTGGGGAGGACTGTAGGTTAATCACGAGAGAACTGGCTGCTGTGAAGGCCGGGGGCATTGACAGATGGTGTTCCCGTCTCCCTTTCCGATTTCCCTTATTTTCAGCCTGACATTTTTTAAAATAGATTTGCCTTGAGTTTTTGCACATTTATAAAACCCATTTGAAAACTTGGCTGTTGGAGAATGGAACTGAGTTTATGGTGGGGAACGATGGTCCACAGATTCCTAAAAAAAAACCAAACCAGCAGAGGTTGCTAATTCCATGCTTAGAGAACCTGGGGTCCTCAGGTCCTCTTGCTCACAAGCCTGTCCAGTTTAAGAAGAATTAGAGGAAGTCAAAACGCAGGTGCCGGGGCTGGAGAGCAAGTGCTGCTCTGGCGTCATGGCAGACTGGAGGCTCTTCCAAGGCCGTCTTTCCTCGGTCGTGGGGTTTCCCAGGTCCATAGCAGAGGACCACAGCAGTTCCAATGTGACCTCCCACACAGGGTAGAACTGCTATCTTCCTGATTTTCAAAAAATTTAAGAAAGAAAAAGCAAATTAGTAAAAACCATAATTACTGTATCTTCGCAGCTTTGATATACACATACCTCACCATATATTTGAAAAAATAAAAGCTTTTTTCAAAAAAAACCTTTTCAATGTGCACAAAATACTTTTCTTTCTGTTTCTTTCAACCACTTAAAATGTAGCCACTCTTAGTGTGGGGACCTTTCATAAGCAGTAAAGAGTCCCACTCTTAGCGTGGGGACCTTCCACAAGCAGGGCTGGACTCTGCTGACGGCCGGGTTTTGCAGCGCCCTCCTCAGGCATCTGGCTATTTGGAACTGTGAGCTTATGTCTCCCTGGGTGTTTTAGCTGCTTTAAATTGTTTTATTTCCTGTTTAGTGCCAGTACATACTTAAATAAACACTTGCTTGGTTAGGAATTAACACTGGTCTTGTATGGTTTCTACTTTCTAATAATTCCATGGTAGAGATGCTAAAGGGACCCAAGGACAGAGAGGGGGAATCTTGCATTGTAGGAAAAGAAAAGCTGTCTGTAAACAGTACTCCTTCTCCGAAGCCTCTGTGCTGAAGGTTTGCCTTGCCTGTTGGAAGGATTTGTCTCCTTTGCTGTGCTTTGGAGAACCCATCCTGTCCTAGGTCAGATACATGGTGACCAGCCTTTGCCACCAGAACTCTGGACTGACCTCCAGCTCTTTCCCTGGCTCATGAACCCGTGCTGGCACACTGCCAGCCACTATACTGAGCCTAAGCACCTCCGTGACCCCCAATTCTCCCCACCTAGATTCCCAAGACCCCTCTATGCTCCATGTTGACTCCCGGCTCCTCTGGGGAGCCCTCCTCCACCACTCAGCCCACACAGTTCAAGTCTCAGTTCTGCATCAATCAGCACCAGCTCAAATTATTTCATGGGTTCTTTCATATATCTGTTTGTCCATAAACTGTTTCTCTAGCACCTTGTGTGTGTCCGATGCTGTTCTTGGGGTTGAGGATCCAGAGGTGAATGACGTGCAGCCTTGACTTTTAGAGGGTGTAGCCCATTCCCACATCCTGGGCGTGGACAAGGAACATACTGTCAGTCCAGGGCTGTCTTGCTTCAGTGTTTGGCTGGACCCTGAGACCTGGGGCCTGCTTGGGAGGGAAGCTGCGGAGGAGGCCTGGGCAGGCTGGGGAGATCTGGGTTTCACTAGGGTGAGGTTTCATCAAACTGACCTAGGGCACGACCTTGGGCAGATGGAGTCAGGTCTGGAGAACTGAAAACTGGCAACTGAGACCACTGAACGGCTCCTGAAGGTACCAGGAAAGAGCTGGGCCTGGCTGATTGAGAGTCCTGGTGGTGGGAGCAGGACAGGAGGACAGACCTAGACTTCTTGTCTGCTTATTTAGGAAGAAACCACAGCTGCTATCAGACCAGGAGCAGAAGGGTTTCCCCAGAGTTTGTTTTCAGTGCTGTTAACTAAGAATATGACCATCCTCAAAGCTCATTCTTCTAACTGATCAATTAAGCAGCTAGTTCTTCCTCTTTATTGCCACCTGGTATGTGACCCCCAGCTAGAGATCCACACAGCACTAACACCAGTGCTACTCTTCCCAAGGGCAGGGTCTTGATGCAGAAATAATTACATGACACTGAAGACTGCCACGCAGGGGCAGGGGTGTACTTTGCGCCAGGGGTCTGGAGCACAGAGTAGGTGCTAGTGATGTAGCTCAAGGACCTGGCCCTCCAGAGAAGGGTGGGTGCAATGAGATGCCAAACAGGCCTCTAGATACCAAGCCTGGAGATCAGGAGACAGGTGAACGCTGGCTTTGAAGTTATCATAAGAAACGTCAGTGACTGTCACGAAAGTAGTTTCCGCAATGGTAAAGAACTACAGGAATGCTGTGAGATTCCACCAGCGGTGCCAGCGATTCCCTCCTGTCCCCAGGAGCCTACCGTGAGCCCTGCTGCTAGTTTGGTTGCCACAGCTGGCATTTCTAGGCCTGTCACCTCACTGAATGGCAAACCTTCCCGGGAACTGGGTGTTCTCTCCATTTCACAGATGACACCCCCGCGGCTTGGTGTGGGTGATGCAGAGGCCACAGAGCTGGGCTGCACCCATGCTCAGCCTTGGGGTCCCCTCTGGGGTTGGCCTGGAGCTCAGTGCTGCCAAGTGAAACAGACCCAGACATTGACTGAAAGGCTCTCTGGCTCCCTAACAGACACAAGCTGAAGACGGCTGTCGGAGGCTGGCCCAAAGGGAGCTCCAGTCCCTCAGTTCCCATCACCCAGCAGAGAAGTCAGGGACAGCTGGACTGGCTCCAGCTGTGGACTCTGGGTGGGGAAGGAGGGGAGCCACACCTAGGAAACCTGGCATTCTTTTGCTCATTAAAGAACCTTAAAAAATCTTATTACCAAAAAAGGTTTGGATTAGGTATTCCAATAACGTTACTGCCTAAGGATTGTTTTATTTTAGAATGAAATAAAATGTACATGCACGAACATTTTATGAAAGAGTAATCATTAAGCTGTATAAGCTTATGTGCAAGTTATTTTCATGATTGCGTTATTAAAGTTTAGGAATAAATTTTACAAAAGATTTAAAATGAACCCCCAAGCCCTTAGTTTCCAAAATAAGACTTACAAGTTTTATGTTGGCAAATGCGTACTTGGAGCATTTATGAGAGCATCTTGGTTTCTGGGGACGTCGTGGAGAGCACTGCATGTGTGAGGCTGAGCTCTGCCCCTCTGGGTCTGGGGGGTCCCTCATCATTCTTTGGCCCCTCCCTCTTGCCTTTGTGTTGCTTTTTCATCAAACCCAGAAGCTCAGGGCTGGCACCCGGGATCTCTGGGTTTTTGTCTCCCTCCCAGAACCTGCTCCTCCTGCACATCCTGATGCCAATCCAGGCTCCCCGAGCGCTGGGCTTTGTTTTTCTCACTGGTACCAACACTGGAGAACAATGAATGGTACCAGCTCACTGGCATCAGTTTTGAAATATGTTCTGTGCCTGAGAATCTTGGAGGCAGAACTACAGAAGTACACTCACGGCCTCTCGCGATGAGACACAGGGCAGAACTGGCCTTTTGATCAATGCTTCCTGGTGGTTGTCTTTAAGGCACTAATTTTTCAAGCTTAAAAGAGAGAGAGAGAGATCTTCAGTTTCTCAGGCGACTAATGACCCAAACAGAGGAAAAGAAATAATTTCATAAATATATGTAGGCACCTATTAAAGCATGTGTTTCTGGTTCTGGAGGAAAGTCATCCCCCTGCCCCCATTAGTCACAGAGGTATTTTCTTTTAGAAGATTAGACTATTTTCGAATTCTACTTAATATACTAAATTGAATGCCACACTCTGAAATCCATTTCAACTTTTATGGACATCCGTGCCTCCTCCAGGGGCTTCTTTAGGCATTTGGTTTATTGGGGAAGAGTCATTTATTCCCTGCAACGATGCCCACGGTGCTGGCACATTATAGCAAAGAAAATAAGCCACGAAATTCAAGTTCTTATTGCAGAATAGTATCAACTTACATGATTTTCCTAAAATAATGGAAAATGTTAGAATATGACATCCTAGGGAAGAATAGAAGATTCTTGCATATCTAATCAAGATGCTATCATCCCAGAAACATATTCATAATATGACCTTTGTCAGTTGCTTCAGAGTGAAGAGAATCCTCTCTAACAGGAGAAAGTCTCACACAGAGCATCTCAGGCTGGAAGAAATGCATGGAAAAGAACCTGCCATTCCAACAGAGCCTCAGTGCAAGCTCTGCACTGGGGAGGCTGCCAGGCCCCTTCTGCCATTGTCTTAAATTGTCAAAGTTGAACTCCTGTTGGATTTTCGAACAGTTGGGGAAAAAAAAAAAGATTTCCATCAACAGTTTTGTGAGCTACAGCACGCTTGATTCCTTGGCTGTGAACCCTCAGCTGAGGACAGCACAAGAAATTCTACTGAGAATTTCTCCTGAAGCCATTCAGCAGTCTGAGAGGTAAGTTGCCACGCTGTTGACACAGAGGGAAATGGAAATTCCGCAGCCGGCTCCTGCATCCTGGCCGCACCTGTGCTGCCAATGGTCCCGCTGCTGCCGTATCTCCAGGTAGCATCCCGTTTCAGAGACGTCTGACATTATCTGCTGGGAAGTTTGAAGTGCGATACAAGCTCCCAGTGCACGTGAGCCTGTGGGTCAACACACAATCACAAAAATCATTTCAGCCCATGCAAGACGCGGGTTTGAACCAAATTCCAATAGCTTCATCCCCAAGTTGATGGGACTCTGAAAATCTTTTGGTGGCTGAGAAGGTTGGAGGAGGCTGACTCCTTCCTCCCCAAACGTCACCTGGTCCCTGTTATCAGCTCTCCCTGGTGCTCACAACCAGGGGGCTTCGGTGTAGAATGTGGATGAAGCAACAAATGATCGGGAAAAATGATGTGGAAAAGAATTTCAGATAGCAGAACTGAGAGGAAATGAAACAATGAGGATTTGAAAAATGCAATTTAATACAAGTTTAACCATTAAAATGACTGCGCATCTCCAAATGAGCAGAGATAAAGTGGCTGGAATGTGTTCACGTCTTAGAAGATTCAGCCTGATTCACAAACAGCAGAGCACACAAAGTCTAAATCGACCCTTTGCATACTACAGTCCAGAGAGTTTATTCATCTGGGAACCCACCGTACTTTGGAATTAGCCCATGGACTCTCCAGCATGGGGTGACCAGAAAAACTGCAAGACTAATGATTCCAGAATCACCTTTAAATTCATATTTAAACTTCTTCCAATTTATTTTTATCGCACAAGCATGGGAGATGCCTAAGTGAGTAGTCAGTTACTATTTCTTGCTTGTTAATAATCAGGTTATATATTTCCAATCATTGACATTTTCAAGCGCTGCAAATGAAAATCAGATTTGCAAGGTGGAAGACACTGGGAAAACCACATCTACTATTTTCTTCTCAGACGAAGAAAGACAAGTTTTTAATCAGCAGTCAACTCTGCAGTCTTTGGAGTTGGTTTAAACTAAGTCAGCAACTCTGATTCTTTTATTTGAAGAACAAATAGCAGGATAAAATTCCTAAGCCTTAGACACACACCATCATAACTTGCCACCAAAAGATTTTAAGTTCCTGGATTCAAATATGCTAACAGTCTCTCTCTCTCTCTCCCTCTCTCTCCCTCTCTCTCTCTCTCTCTCTCTCTCTCTCCCTCTCTCTCTCTCTCTCTCATCCCTCTCTTCCTACCCCTTTTCTTCCCTTCTCCTCCCTAATCCTCTGTCCTCTGGAATTGAGAATGTTCCTAGGAATATTGATGCTGGGGTCCATGACTCTGTGTGTGTCCTGGCTCTGCCATTGCATGGCAGAATAGCCTTGGACACATAACTCCACTGCTCCAATCCTCACTTTCCTCACCTAGAAGATGAGAATAAGGACGTTCACCTCACAAGGTTGCGAGTTGCTGAAAGGGCAACAGGTGTGATCCCACTGGCATAGTGCCTGGCACACAGCGCCTGACTCAAGGCTCTTGGCTACATGTTACAAAAACCCAGGTACACTTGTAAATTCAAAGTGTTTATTGCCTCAGAGAAATGAGATGCCCAGGGTGGCTGCCTTCAGGGCTGGCTGTATCCAGGGTCTCCACCATATGATTTGGGTTCCTTTTATCTCTATTTCTGTAGGACTCCCTTTCCTACAAAGGTGGTCACTCACAGGGCTGGGGAAGCTCAGCGGTAGGGCTCAGTGGAAGAGCATGCACTTACCATGGGCGAGGCCTAGATGCCATCTGAGAGCCACATGGCTGTGCTTGGTGCTCCGGCAAGGACACACATCTCTCTACAATGGCAAAGTGCACTTGAACAAGAGCTCTAGTAGGTCCATTGCCCCGAGGGGAGATCTGCCACATGCATGACGCAGTAGAGCTGGCAGGGCAGAGCCGCAGATGTCCCCTGAGACTAGCACATGTCCATCCTTGTTCTGCCTACCAGTCCAGGAGGCACATTGGGCTGAAAATGAATCTAGAACTTACCACTGTGTGATCTTGGCAAGCTACTCAACCACTCTGTTTCCTCATTTATAAAACTGTGAAAATGACATTATCTCATTTATGTGTTTGTTGTGAGGATTCAAAAAGACCATGGGCATAAAGCACCCTGCCCAGAGCCTGCCACTTAATAAGCCATCAATAATTTCCAACTATTATTAATTTCCATGAGTCCTATCTTTCCAGTTCCTTAGTAACTTAATGAATCTCCAATAAATGTGCTAATTAAGATTAATCCCTATGACAAAGAACCGAGGCACAGATTTGGCCACACTGCTTGGCCTTGAGGAGTGCAAGGGGCCTCTCTGGGAGAGCATCTAACTGTCCGGTCTCGTGAAAAGGGTCCCCTTGTCAAGAGACTGCAAAGGCTTCCTAGAGTCACATCCATCATTTATCGGCGATAGGCTCCCTCTACTGCCTGGGGGGAGATAGGGCTGCAGGAGACAGTGTCCCCACTCCTGCTGCTGCCCCTGCACCCCCCCCACACTCAGCTGGTGGAGCAGCAGGGGTTAAGACGGGGCCCAAGGCCCGGCGAGAGGCCGAGGTGCATTGCAGGGCCCGGGGCTGCTCGCAGAAGGAGCATGTCCTGTGGACGGGGAGGGCGTGAGCTGGCACCCCGCCCCTTGATGCTCCTGCCCTTGCCACCCTCGTCAGACCCAGTCTCCTGGCCACCACGGGTGTGCACGCCTGGCCGGGTGGACTTCCTCTGGCCACCCTGTCAGTTTAGCTTGTCACTAGATAAGCCAATCAGAGCCCTTCCCTGGTTTGGTGTTTGTTCGTTTGCTTCTCCAGTGGGAGCTAGGAGGGAGCACTTGTTTCAACCCTGGGGACACTGAGCTGAAAGAATGTACCCCTGGGGTCAGGGGTGGAGGACCCGCTTGGAGGTGGAGAAGCGGCAGCTCAACAGAGAGCCAGAGAGAATGGGCCCAGCCTCTGCTGTCCAGGCCTCCTTCCTTGGCCTCCCTGAGCTGCCCTGTACTTCCTAATTGGAGCCTGAGGGCTGGGTTTCTTTCCCTGCAGAAGGAGCAGGCCTGGCCCATCCACACAGGCCCTCCCCAGGAGCCCCCGCACATCAGCTTCCCAAGCCTGTAACCTTCCCAGGTGGAGTCCAAGCCCAGGAGCGGGATGCCCTTCAATCCCTGTCAGGTGGGCTCCTGGACTAAGGAGAGTTTTCCTGTCCAGTGACTGCTCCTCAGGCAGACCAAGAGACCATGCCTGGACCTCACCTTTGGCCGTTCCTGGCTCCTGAGATGGAACCTGGTCGCCTCTCTCAGGGACCACAGGACAGCACCGTCCTCACCACCAGCTCTGCTCAGGCAGTGCTTGCCCTTCCAGGTTCCCCTTGTGTCACTTTATACCAGTGGCCCAACACACAGGGCCAGACTGGGGAGTTGTCTCTGGTGGTGGGGGGGGACACAACCACTTTTCAAGTCCCTACTTTACGGCAGCTGGGTGCTTGGCAGGGCTACTTTCCATCTTAATTCTCATTTGTGGTTTTCCAGTCAGGAGTGAGGGGTGGCAGATCACAATCTCAGCATCAAAATCCCCAGGTCTCCTACTTTAATTTCCAAGTCACAAAATAACAGGCTCATCCCAGAAGGCGGCGGTGGGGGGGCGGTACTTCGTCCTAGCGCCCAGGTGCACACCCCCAGCACTTCACACCACTTAGAAGATTCTGCCCAAACTGCTAACAATGTGTTACAAACAAAGCCCTTCCCGAAAATGGATCAAAAACACTTTGTAATGAGTGTAGGATCCCGTTTCCAAAGGACCAACATCTGACAAAATCTCCAGGCCTGGGTGCTTGACACTCAAGCCCAACGTGGCTGGGCTGGGAAAACGCCCCCGAATGTTTTCACTTGCAGGAGGAGTTTGCCAAGGTGGCCTGTCCAAACATTTACATCCCAAGAGCTGGCTGCTGTGTACTTGTTCACACGCAGCGTAACCGTTCCTGGATGTTCAGTTCTCTTCTTTGGAAGGAAGAATTACATAAGGTTTGGGATGATCTTTGTCCAACCATTACTGGGCAACTGGATCCAAATCCCACCAACAGCGCTCCTGAACGTGCAGCAGTGTTCTTCCCCATCTGGGGCCTTTTCTCACACCAGGGCTCCAACCCCGCAGGTACTCGTCCTCTCCGGGTGTCTGCTGTGTGCAGGAGGTAGCCTCTGCCCAGGGCTGGGTACACTGAGGAAGGGGAAGGGAAGGGCTTGTTGAAGGGAGGGAGCACTCATGGTCCCCAGAGCAGCTGCAGGGGATGCTCAGGGCTCCAGACAGCAAGGCCTCTCCTTCTCCTGGCACCTTGCAGCCCAGAGCTCAGGGGCCTGCAAGTCTCATTAAATGCCCCTGCCGCCCAGCCAACACTTGGGCCTCTAACAGTCCTAGAAAATATCTTTTGAAAGAGTCTTTGGACTGCCTTGGGCTCTTCTCCTTAGGCAGACCCCTGCCCTTGACCCAAGAGGAATCCGAAGGGGTCTCAACAGAAGCTCCTGGAGGCTCCTGGGTAGACGGGCTTTCTGCCTCTGTGTAGGGTCAGGAGAAGTAGGAAGCCCCTCCTTGTTGCCCTGCCTCTTGCCCATTTCGGGATTACACTCTGCTGCAAACACGCCTGGAGGCGCAGCCCTGCTGAGAACCAGCGTGGACAAGAGTGCCAGCAGAGGCAACCAGTGCCGCCCCCTCCCCGCTTCACGTTTCCTCTCCAGAACCTGCGTCTCCAGGCCTCATGCAGGCCTGAGGCACTGACTCCAGCTCTTGGCTGCAGCCTGTATAGGAACACTGGGGCCAAGAAAATCGATTGTGTTAATCGGGAAGCTCTTCACTGGAGATGCTGTCCTAAAAGCAAACCATATGTAAAACATTTAAAGTGGGAGCTCGGTGATATGTTTCTTTGTTACACGACCACCTCAAGCTTGTCCGGAGTTCAGGGCTTACAAACCACACAAGGTTTTATGTGATCGTTATAAAATCCCTTCATTTCCCCAAGGTAGGGTAGTAAGGATTAAGTTTGACTACTGAAGACAGCTTTGTTGTAAATGGTCTCTAATGTCACAAAGTAGCTAGGAAAGAGAGGCTTATTAAACAAATTTCTTGGGTTGCAAATCATTAGAAGCAATCACGTGTCATGTCCATTTGCTTAACCCCAAAGCCATCCTTCTGGAGGTTTAAAGAAACCACGCAAATTAACACTGTTCCCCGCACCCACAAAAAGCTGGCAGATCTGAAAAGAAAATCCAGGAAGCCCCTTCGAGAAGTCAGACTGCAGTTGAGCTCCCTTCTGTGGTTTCCCCACCTCCTTTGTAAATGTTGTTCCTGGGAATCTGTACCCAGAGAAGAAAAGAGCATGATTAGTTAATACCAAGATGGGAAACCCGAAGGGCTCAGGACTCTCGCCCATCCTGTCTGTCATGTTATCCTACAGACAGGGGTGGGTGGCTCAATGAGGGGCAGGGTGGGAACACAGCTCCAACCTCCTGATCTGCCCTGTGTTCCTCAGTGCTCCTCACACCGAGCCACCCCCCTGCTTGGAGCAGCCCTGAGTTCCAGAGAGGTAGGTGAGGACAAGAGTGTCATGGGACAGGGAAAGAGGCCCAGGGAGCTCTTGATGAAAGTGATTTGGGTTTCTGAAATTATCCCAAAGGAGCGAAGAACTTGCAGCAGTAGGTATGGGGATAGAGGTCTTAGTTCTGCTCACTGCAGAGCCTGAGGCCACTGTTTAGAATGCTTGTGTTTGGCAGAGGCAGTCTTATTCAGGGGTGATGATTTTCTTCCTCTTGTCCTTTTTGGCTCCTGATGCTGGAGCCATACAGTTCTGGCCTCCTCCCCAGCAAGGGTAGCAGTGCTCCAGTGGAGCCAGGTCCAAGCACCTGCCTCGGTGGCAGGCACTGCTCTCTCTCTCACCTACCCCTCCTGATCCTGCATATTTCACCTAAAGGGCCGGGGATCACTGTGTACCCTTTCTTCCTGGGGTGAAGAATCGAATGTGAACACCAACCAGTTCATTTTTGTAAAAGTATATAATTTATATTAATATACCACTCATTTCTTAAAGAGTAAGAATCATGTATTATTGTTAACTACTTCAGAGTATATTTGCTAGGATACAGGTAGGTACTCTGGCTCAGTCTTGGTGTTAGTCCCCTTTTCAACTGTTAGGATCCCTGTGCTAATGGATTATGGTAAGAAGAGACCACAGAGGCCAGGTATAGTGTGATACCACTCAGTTTGTCGTTTGTTACTCCTCATGTAAGCATGGTCTAATGTGCATAGGGTAGATTCTTATATAACTCCCTCATAGATGACAGAAATGGGGATCAGAGAGGTTGGATGAATTTCCTAAAAGTCCACAGTGCGCCCACAGAGAAGACCAGAGCTATGGCAAACGTATATCATCTCTCCTGCCATGTGAGCGCAAATGCTGTGGCTGACTGGGATTGAGAAGGATTCTGTACTTAGGCTTAATGGAGAAGGGCCTCGGTTGGATCAGCATTGTGTACCCAGGGCCTAGTTCATTTCCCACCAGCAACAAACATGCCTCAGAGCAGGCATGGCCAGGTGGAGACCTCAGAGGATGGATGATGGCCTGTGTGCACCGCTGGGGCTCATCATAGAGCAAACCCAGCTGAGGTTCTCCCCTGGATACTTTTTACCAACAATGTTAATGAGTCAGATCCTGCAAGTCACAAAATCAGGATATGAGGATTAGCCAAATTCCTACAGGGGCGTTTACACTGGGAAGGCAAGAGATCTTGTTCCACTAACTATGGGTACAAATGCGTCCTAGGAGGCCTG
>CM053404.1:2663300-2681704 GCA_028644305.1 Xerus rutilus | reverse complement strand
AGCCCTGGGACGATGGCGCCTGACCAAGTGCCATTCCCTGCAGGGCAGCCGGACCTGGGAGCTTGTGCAAACAGGCTTGCCCTGAGTCCAGGTGAGGCTGCGGCCCAGGAGGGCTCCAGAACCGCACAGGGAGAGGTCTGCTGGGCTCTTTGCCTCCCAAGGGCCCATCTGAAGGTCTTCTGCCCTGTGTAGATCAGCCCCTCTCTGATCCCAGGTTTCTGACTCGTAAAAACCTGACAGCCTGGGAACATGGCCTTGTTAAGACAAACCAACCCAAAACCAAGCCACCACTGAAGGTCATTAATCTGGATCCCAATATTACTCTGACCACTAAGAAGCTTCATTCCTGGTCTCTTTTGTGGTATTTACAGAAAATCTGTGCCGTGCAGCATCTGGAATACTGAACTGACTTGACTTTCTTGCCCTTAGTCTGCTTAATTCCATCATCTAGCTCTTACATATCTGTTCTTTTTAGTTGTAGATGGACACAGTGCCTTTATTTATTTGTTTGTTTATTTCTATGTGGTACTGAGAATCGAACCCAGTACCTTACCCATGCAGGACAAGCACTCTACCTCTGAGCCACGACACCAGCCCTCTTATGTATTTTTCATTTTTATCACTAGTTACACGTCTATAAAAATCCTAAAATTCTTCCTCACCTCATATCTGATATAGATCAATAAAATTACAGCATTAACTGAAATAACCAGCAAGGCTGTGATGCGTGACAGAGCACGAGAGGTGCCAGCCATTCTCACAGGTCAGTGTCCCTGTGCCCAGCACGTGCAGACCCCATCTGGCCTCTGTTCAGCCACAGAGCTCTCTCTCTGCAGGTGTCCGCCCTCAGGTGAGGCCCTATAGCACTGGGCCCTGCTGGCCCCACAGCAGCAGGGGTGGACCAGACTTCCTGCACCCGCCATGTACCTGGGAGGGGGCTCTGGAAGCGAGGGGGTCGGGGAGGGTCTCCACCCGAGTGGGCACATGCCTCCTCGGGCTCCTGGGAGTGGCAGCAGGAGGAAGGCCTGGATGAGGCATCGTCCAATATTTCACCCACTTTCACAATCAGCTTTAGTGTCTTCCCCAAGGTATGTGGTTTCCTACAAAACCACAGATTTTTGACAACTATAATCTATTTTAGCCTCTAGGAAATGCTCAATAAATACTCTCTGAGGGATCACTTCTGCAGCACATCACATCAACACTTCCTTCCCTCCCACGACCCCCACTTGGCAACTCCCAGCATCCTCTGGTTACCTGTGGTTCTCCCAGAGGACTGAGGAGGGGCTCGCTGGGCAGAGGACAGTGTACTGAGGGGGAACCTGGGCCACCTGGGGTGTACCATGGAGACGGCACGGGGGCCTAGCAGCAGGGCTCTGCTGGCTCCAGCGCTGCAGGGCCCTGGGGCTCCCTCCCACCCACACTCAGCTCCCCGAAGACCCCTGTGCACCTGCCACCCCGCAGGGCCTCCCAGGCCCTCTGCTGCTCTCCCTCCTTCCTGCTGGTCTGCAGCAACGATGTGCCAATTCATGGGGCAGGAGAAGCTTTCTAACACCCAGATGTTTGTTTTTTTAAAAATACTATGTAGAGAGATTTCAATGAAGCAAGCAAACTCTATAACCCCAGAATCACACACAATCACACACAGAAGAAAGAGCTAACTCGACAAGAGTGGGAGGGACGCTGGGCATAGCAGAGTGGCCTGTCTAAGGTCGCCGCGGGTGCACTGGAAACGCGGTGCGCACGCTCCTCCACGCCGTCCACAGGACCTCGGCTGAGGGTGCAGTAACGCTGTTAACCCTGAACTACGTGGACCTAAAACTAGTAACCGGCACCACCGCAAGCTGCTTCCTCCTTGGGAAAACAACCTCCTCTACAGAAACAGCACGGGAGCACCAGGCAATACCAACATGCCAAGCAGAAGAAAGAGGAGAAGCCAACGAAACGAAGGAGGGTGGCAGGTGGCGTCCAGGGGGTGGCGTGCAGGAGGCAATTCTCTGCGTGTCCTCCTGGGCGGGACGACAGCACAGAAAGGCAACTGGGGTGTCAAGGAGGGTCGGAGGGCACTGGCACCAACATCACCTACCTGACAGTTCACAGTGATGGTTCAAACCTACACAGGCTCTGCTCCACGTGCTCACGGGCCCACCTGACCACGTCCTCACGGCTGTAGAGGGGACGAGGCACGGGATGCTCAGAAAACCCACAGAACTGGAAAACTCTTCCTGCTGGGGTGGGATGGCATAAGAAAGAAAAGGAGGGAGTCAGAGATGGAGTTGAAGAATTCTGTGTGAGAGGGTGGGGTGGTGCTGGCAAGAGGAGGGCAGGCGCGTCAACGGGGTGGGACGGGACACCCACCGGGCTCTCCACAACGTGACTGAGACCTGTCAGTGGCCTTTAAAGGGCATGCTGATATGTGGGGCCAGCTAACCGCCTGGGGTCCTGTGCACTGTGGATGTGCATGGCATCCCCAGCCTCTGCTCGCTGGAGGCCAGTGGCACTTCCTCAATAGGGACACCCGGAAATGTCTCCCGTGAGAACAAAGTTGCCCCATTTGAGAACCGCTGGTCTCGCCAAGAAACACTCCACACAACAGGCACCCACCTGAGGAGAGGAGCTGCTCTGGCACCGACTTCATGCTGTGCTTCTAAATAGTGAATGGTTTTCACAAACACAATGTCCAGGACCAGAAAGGAGCCTGGCACACGTGGAAATAAGACTCGTTGAGCAAGACCAAGCACGAGCAGAAAAGCAGAGGCTGGAGAACTGCACCGCTCTTAAAGAACAGAGCTGGGTGTGTGGCTCAGGGGCAGGGTGCCCGCCCAGCACGCGGAGGCCCAGCCCAGGCAACTCTGGGGCCCTCCGTCAGGTTCTCTGGGAGCAGGTCCCCCTTACCAGCAGACCCTGGGAGCGCCTGATCTGGGAACAGCCCAGCTGGGGTGGGTGTCCCCAAGAGTCCTCTCCAGTCCTCACAGGCCATACTGGAATTGGGAGGGATTGTGGGAGCTATCAATATTCAATGGGCAAGAACAGGGACTGTGCCAGGACACGCGGGGCTGACTCCAACTAGCATGTCATCCTGCCTCCCAGGTCCCTTCAAATCTCCTGCAGCACATTCTGTCAAATCAGCCAGACTCCAAAGCACAACCCCGTGCAACGCAAAAACACACAGGCATTTCTACCAGGCCACTGGTAGAAAGGCCTCCCAGGATACGACTGCACTACCAACCGGAAGACCAACTTCAGCCAAAAGTTGTCCACTCACCATTTTGACAAAGTCCTGTCTCCAGTGTCGACACAGATCAGATGACCTGTGTCCAGTAAGCAGGCCGCCAGGCTGCAGGGGCCCGCGCAGCTTCACGGTCTCTTCCCGCCCAAGCACTCCCGTTCTGGGTGTGCACCATTATTAATTAGTACACTGTTCTTACTAGAAGTTTCTCATTAAGTAGTGGGTGTGGGCACATATAATCCAAGAATTTCATTTTGGGAGTGCAGAGAGGTGTGTACTGAAGAGGGCACCAAGCCTCACCCTGTTGAGAACCGTTTGGCTACAAGACGGCTGGGAAACAAAACACTATTTCTGAAAACCTTCTTTTATTGTTTAAAATTAACTATAATATAATATTTAGCCTTTGATATAAAAATGATGAATCAACTACAGGGGGAGAGCCTGTTATTATATTCAGACAGGGAGCTCTAGACAGAGAGAATAAAACCCCCAAGACCCTTGGATCTGACAGGATTCCACATGTTTCCACCTGAGTGCTGGAGAGGCTGAAGCCAGAAGCCGTGAAACAGAAGGTAATGCAGCTAGGCATAACACAATACAAGATATCACCTCCAAACGCATCATCGTTGCCAATTATGAGAATCACTTCAACTTAATTTCAAAAGCACAATCACCCTCAACAGAAACAGTCTCTTTTTTAAATTTCAAAGAGAATTACATTAAGTCGATAACTCACTTCCAGCCCTAAGATCACTCTCCGTTATTACAACACCACATTTCACAAATACCTCTCATCGACCAGTCAAGCTAATTCAGGTTAATTTCATTGTATTTTGGTGCTATCTCACATTTGTGTGCAATTACCTTTATCATTTTATTGCCAAGGCAGAAAGTAATCAGAACAATTATTTGAAAACGGAGGTTTATAAATTCTAAATCACAGTTGCTGGCATTTTTGATAAAGCAGCAGCTTTATCTCGGGAAGTGGCAGGGACATCAGATAAATCATGCATCAGTCAAGTGTGGCTGACCCCCAAGTGCATTGCACAATATCAGAAGTGCTTCCAAAGAAACTTTCCTGCATCATCCATCATTCTTCATAATACTGAAATAGCTACACACCTGAAGAACAGAAGCCAGAGGATAATAAAAAAAAAAAAAAACGGTGCAGGCAATGCCATTAACAGCTTCCCTTTTAGAAGACAAGCTATAGCCTGGAAACTGGACCGTGCACATAAACAAATGTCACTGCACAATAACTCTAAATATCTGTATTCATATTCGTCAACTCAGTTTTAAACATAAATGAAGTGTGGGAAGACTCACTGGAAGGAAGTGCATTTTTATACTGTTTGGGCTGAACTGCCTTCAAGCCCAGGTGTCGCCCTCAGGCCTGTGTGGGTGGCAGGGACCCAGGCAGGCATGGCACCGCTATATCCCCCGGTCCTGTTCTCTGCTCCACATTTGGTCCCAAAGCCAATTACTTATAAAAAGAAGGCAGCCTGACTTAAGAGATGGTACAGGGAGAGTCCCCATCCCCACTGCAGCTCCCCAAGTTGATTACGAGCAGCAGGATGTAGAAGTTAGGATGGGTGATGGCCTGTCACCTGTCCTGAGACCTCAGCCGCACGTTCCTAGGGGAAAAGTCAAAACCACACCACGGCTGTCTCAACGTGTATCTGTAAGGCAAGACAAAAAGCTATATGGTCATTTATTTCCCTTTCTATCAAAAAGCAAATACCCCAGAAGGTGAGTCCGTACCCTGAGCCTGGTGAACTCACACCCACGGGCTCCTGAGCGGCCCGGCTGGGAGGGGCAGGATCTCCTGGTTTGTGTGGTGGCTCCATGTCACAGGCCGCTCTGCGCGTGTGACATCTCATCTCAATGCCCAGCAGCCCGAGCGCCACACAGAGGGAGGGGCATGGAGAACAGGAGCTGGCACGGGCTCCAGGGTGAGGCTCCCCAGGCCACCTCCATGCACACCAGCCTGGGACGCCCACCTCGAGGAGTGGCGCAGCATGGTTCCCGGCGTGTCCAGCGAAGGGAACCGAGCAGACCGGTGCCCCTGCCTCCAGGCCTGCTGGACACTGTGCTGCTCCATCCTGCTCCCTCACAAATTAAACCCGCCGTGGGTCAAAAGCAGACTGGACGTCATCAGAGGTGCAGCGTGAACATGGTGTTGCTTCACTGAGGTCATCCCTGCCAGCAGGACCCAGGGGAAGAGCAGCCCACGACTGCTCACCTGGGAGCCCAGGGGAATGTGAGCACCAAACACTGGGGAGGGAGAAGCGGGCGACTGGAGAAGCTGAGAAGCCCAGGAGGAGACAACGGGCGGCCACTGCAAAAGCAGCAAGACCGACTGGCCCCCACGCAGCTGGGAGTCTGTGGGGCACTGGACACCTTATGACCACAGCCCGCAGGCTGCCCTACGCGCAGCTGCCCAGCCGCTGCAAAGCTGGCCTCGGTTTCCCCAGAGAGGACGTATAGTCTCAGTTAGTGATGATGGCTGTCCTTCATCCTGGGAGGTAAAGTCCAACCTCCAGTCTGGACAAAACAGAGGTGCCCTTCCCCATGGCCGGCAGGTGCAGTCTGGGGCCACAGCCCAAGGCGGAGAAGAGGGAGCAACTTTGAGCCTATGAGTACACAAGCAAACTTCATCTAAAAGTCACTGCTGCTTTTAAGTACACAGACAGAAAATTGCCCAAGTCTCCCACTTCCAGCTAAGAGCAAGAAAGAACCTGTTACATAGGATTCCCTGTGCGAGAGAGTTACAGGAGGCTCCTTACGAACTGTGACGGAACCCCGAAACCAGGATGCAGCCCAAACAAAGCTGCTGAGCTAAACGTTTTCTTAGAGCATCACCAAAAGCCTACATGGCTCTGTGATTCCATACTCCCATTTAGATTTATGTGAAAGCCATCAATGCAACAGGAATCCAGGTATCAGAGCCACCCAAATGCACAGGTAAGATTGAGTCCTGACAGGCCACAGAGCTAACCTGTAGAGTATTAAAGCTAGACAGTCCAACACCAGAGCCTGGCCATTTTGCCACCAACTGTCCTGCTACCTAGAGATGCCCTAAGAGACAGCCTGCTGGAGGCACAGCTCATAGGGCCCTAGGTGAGCTCCTCTACCCAGCCCACCGAAGTGCCTCCACAGCCAGGAGCCAGCAATGCCCGTGCAGGAGCAAGGAGGGCACCCCTAGGCGAAGGCGTCATGGGTCACCCCTCACTGCCGAGGAATCATTTGTGCCTTCTTCCAATCCTGAGATTTCTGATGTGGGTCCACACTCAAAGGTCTGTGCCCAGGAGAAGGTGAAACTGTGAAGATGCACTCAAGAAGGGACAGAATGGGGAACACCTGGCCCAACACACACAGCAAGTGCACATTCAGGACAGTCACCACTGAATGACTTCTCCACTGTTTCCAGAAGCAAGAGCTAGCTATTGCATAAGTACACCCAACAATGTCCTGCCTCCATCAGGTGGAACTTGACAATAATGAATCTCCACCAGCTGCAACCGGCAACCACAACCACATAAAGTGACTACATAAGGCCCAAATCCGGGGTGAGGTTCTAATCCTCCCACACTTCTCACCATGGAGCTAGAGCACAGCCAGGGCTCTCAGAGGGATCATCTTCATCTCATGCACTTCCAATATTTCTGTTTACAACCAAGAAGAAAGAATCATACCGAGTCACACATAGGCCAAACATACAAATTTTGCAGAAATGAGAATTGAAAGAAAGTTAAATGAGTTAAAGAGAAAACCTAATTAGTAGAGAATGCTATGAAAAGCTACTGTGCTTCACCTAAAACAATACCAGAGGACCTTCAGCACTTTGCTGGACTTGGATACGTGAGGGGGCTGGTTGGCTGGTGTGTCTACTTGGGAGCACACGATCTCATTGTCTGTCCTAGTCCAAATGTCAACTTTGTGCTTCTAGCTATGTTTACAGCAGACCCCTGCAGACTGAAGTCTTCTCACCAGGCAGGCACAGGAAGTATTCTCCAGCCCGAGCAGGGCTCTGCCTGCCACGCCATCTGCATCCAGCATCTGAGACATGAAGGCACGGGTCTCACTGTCCACTTCAAAGAAGCCAGGGAGCAAGCCAGCACCTTGTAGATCAGCAGCAGCTGCGAGCAAACCCTAGGAACCCGTGTGTTGGGCTCAAATTAGAGGTCCCAGGATACAGTCTTGGTTTTCAATGTGCACAGACAATAGGCAGAAACCAAGGCAGATGCGTGCACATGTGGGTCAGGCAGGGCCCAGCCCTAACCACAGAGGACGGTGGAGCAGCGACCAATACCCCCAGCCAGGACGGGGCTGCTAGCATCCTTCTCCCACAAAAGGAACTGAGGCTCCTCAAAGATGTTCCTAAATAAAGGGCTGGGGCAAGGCAAATAATAATAGATAGATAGATAAAATAAATGAATAAATCTGGCTGGACTGCGGGGTCAGAAAAGGCCAGGCCCATCCCAGATGTGGGAGCCAACCTCCAAAGTGGCCCAAGAGATGAAGCGAGTCACTGGAGTGAAACAAGGCACGGCGTCAGACCAGGCCTCCAGAGCATCACACAAGTTTCCACGAGTCTGTGACGATGCAAATAATACACTGAACAATACGTAAGCGGAAAAGGAAGGGCGGCATGTCTTCAGGAATTACAATCAGTAAATGAAGAGGGCAAAGGGCAATAGAAAACATGCTCGAGCAACACGGTGCAGGCGCTATAGGCAAGCAGCAGCCCAGGTGACTAAGACCAGCGGGGAGCCAGGGACCAGGACGGTCTCACGACGCCTCTTACTATCTACCAGGGAAGATGGTGACCCCGTAGCTGGAAAAAGCAGCAAAGATGCCACCTTACCCAAGGTACAAAGGTCAATAGCACCCGTGACTGACAGATGGACACACGCCTGTGGCAGGATCTCCAAGGAACATGTGATGTCTGTGCCTTCCTTCCAAAGTGGTGTGACCCCCATCTAATCACAAGAGAGCAGGAGACTCCAACGGGAGGGGATCCACAAAATAAATGACCAAGGGTCCTCAAAAGGGCTCAGATCCCAAGAGGGAAGGAGAGAGGAACCACCAGGAAGTCCAGCAAGGCTGCTCCAACAGCCCCAGGCTGTCCTATAACCACAGCAGGGAGGACAGAAGGCCAAGATCAAAGACTGGGAGTGTGGGGTCTGGTGAGAGCCCACGTCCATGGTGGCACTCCTCCTTGTCCTCAGGTGGGGGAGGGAAGAGCAAGCTCCCTCGTGCCTGTTTCATCCGGGCACTGATCATCTTCCTGGGAGCTCCACTCCTATGACCTGACCCTAATCACCTCCCAAAGGCCTGACCTCCTCATGTATCATATTGGGGACTTGGGGCCCCAAAATTCAGAACTCTACACCATAGGAGACAAAGAAGAGGCAGCAAGGCTCGATGCAGGAACAGGTCCTGCCCAGTGCTGGCAGCCACCCACGTCCTGCCCGGTGCTGATGCTGGTGAGGGATGGATGCAGATGTGCTACTGCTACCACTTTCCTCTAGTCCCAGACTATCTCAGATGCAAGGATAAGGAAACAAGCCACCCACTACCATGTGTGCACATGCAGGGTTCATTCCGACCCCAAAGACCTGGCCATTCCTAATGGGAGCAGGGATGAGGGACAGCATGAAGAATCTGCAGGGCCCCTCTGGTCCCCTCACTGCAGACCATAGCATGGTGGTAGACGGGGGATGGAGCTGGGCATCAACCCTCAGGGAGAAGGCCCGGGTGCAGGACCCAGAGCTTTGACACTATCTACAGGCCAGCGCCAGCAGAACGGGGGTGTGAGCCTGGGAACTAAAGGGTTAAACAGACTCAGTTGACATCAGTGTCGCTGGCCAGCGACTTTATACCTCAGTATAAATGAGATCCAGAAACGAAGCTCCCATTACAGGCACGGACCATTCCAGTGTCCACGCCACAGCTCCTCCCCCAGCAGGCTGCTCTGCTCAACATTCATTAATTAATTAACAACCAACCAGGACGACCTCGGGACCCTGGCTGAGGTGCAGTCACTAAAGGAGAAGGGCGGGGATAAAAGCACCAGTGTAAGAACACGACACAGGCAGGCCAACCACTGGGGGACACCCCCTGTTCTATCCCAGGAACACCTGGGCCAGGGACGCCGGCCTCCAGCACCACGTCCGAGAATGTCAAGCTACGAAAGCCAAAGTGACGGGAACTGGGAGACTGTGCCAGACTCCCCCACCCTGAGAGGTTCTGGGTCAGGCCACGAGGAGCAGATGGAAACCGGAGCCAGAGACGCTGCCAGTGTTTTATTTAGACATTTTTATAAGGAAGCAGGAGGTTTCGAGCATCGCCAGGCTGCACAAATTCTGATTTTACTAAAATGCTACGTCCCTAGAGCCTGGGTATTAATCTTGTTATGAAAGTGGTCTCTCCTCTCACCAGCCATTCATTAAACTTTCATAAATTTTAAAATGTACTTATTGTTATTGGATCATATGGAAAAGGCAAACAGGAATTATGTGGTGCTAAGACAGGAGGCAGACTGGGTTTGGCGGGGCTGGGCGGCAGGAGACTCGGACCACGGCAAGAATTCCAGGCATCGGGCTCCCTGAATACTTACAAAACACAGCTTTCAGCTTGTCACATGCTTGATTTCAGAGAAAGACATCACAATTCTTAAAGAACGAGGACAAATTAAAAGGAAGACTCCCAACGACAGACACGAAAACAAAGCTGCCCCTTCACTCCGTGTTCTCTGAGGGCAGCCGCGGGCAAGGGAGGCCTACAGGGCCCACTGCTGGCCATGGGGCCCCAGGAGTGTCTGGCGTGGCATCAATCTTGTCAGCTATGTGCCACCGTCCACTGCCTGCCGGACACTGGGGAGGATGCAGCTCAGCCTGTGTGTGCTCAGGAGCAGCATGGCATCCTCCGGGGCTGGCCAGATGCAGAGCTATTTCCGCAGGAACTTGCGTCCGATGACGTTCCAATGTCATTTTAACTACATGAAGCAGCTACGCCGAGAAGAAAGGGAAGGCGAGTCCTGGTGGGAAGAGATAAGCCCACGGCAGGCCCCCTCCACAAGCATCTGACGGGAAGGCATGTCAGAGCGCTCGTCGCTGCGGCTTGGACTATGGGACACGGTGTAAGGTTATGATGATACTAGCGGGTGCAGGATTGGAGCATAGGTGCCATCAAAAAAGACACAAGAATTTTCCTTCTCTACAAGCAAACAAGAATTTAAAAGTTCAGGAGGCCATCTGTCACCTGATGAGTCATAACCAACAAATGAAATAGACAGGCTCCTCTTATCACTTGGCCTATAAAAGCTTCAGATCTACGGGGTAAAAATGCACAGAACTTTAATAAGCACTCCATTATAACAAATAAAACCAAACACCTAATTACCAAGTGACTATTTATAGTTTCTAAAATAACTTAACCCAGTTTTACAAAGCAGATATTTTAAGATTCAAAGGAAAATCTTGCTCATTCCAACATTAGGGAGAGCATCTTTTGCCTGGACCCAGAGGATCAAGAGATCTGCAGCTCTAAATTGCATTAGTTGTACCAAATAGAAATTAGTTTCATTTACAAACAGCAATTACTTATAACAGAAAACTGAATCATAAATTTAAATTAATTTTGACAAAAATTCAAAACCTGGTTAAAGAAACATTGCCAACTGAGCAGAGGATATGTGGGTCTGGCAGAGGCACAGCTGGCCCAAGTGGCTTTGCAGTGGGAGCCACTGCCACCCCTCCACTGTTAGGGGCTTGGAGAGGCAAAGTCCCCTTCCCTTGGGGGTGGTGTCTCTTTGACACAGCAGAGAGGAAAAAGGCTTGAGGTCTATGATCACAGAACAAAAAGTTCCTGGTACTCACCGCAGCCAAGTAAAAAATAAACAAATGAATAAATAAGAACACAAATGAGTAAAGAAAACCAAATGTCAGAGTTCAAAGACTCCAAAGACCTCTAAGACACCATTTGACCAACTGCATCCACAGAGCACTCGACATAGCAGCTGTGAACCATGTGAGGCCACTCAAATCAAAGCTGATAAGAATGTAACCAAATCCAAAACTCAGCTTCCAAGCTGCACTAGTCACATGTGGCTGGTGAACACACAGTGAACAGCACAGATCGAAGGCATTTCCACCACTGCAAAATGTTCCACTGGGCAGCCCCGACCTACCCTGGCATTGTCCCTATTAGGAGAACAGACCTAGGAGGCAGTGAAGTCATGAAGAACCAGGAACCTGGAATTCTGCGCTGCTACCGTGGAAGCAGCTGGTCACTGGTCACTGAGTGTGCCCTTGAGCTCAACCAGCGTGAGCCTGGACTCCATGCGGGTCAGGCTTGGTCTCGCGCACTCCACGACACCTGATGAGCCCAGTGGCTGAAGCTTCTAGAGTGGAGACAATAAACAGGCCCGTGACACTCCTGCATTCACAATCACGTGCCACTGTCCCTAAGTGAAGGAGCCAGGGGCAGGAATTTCTCCACAGGAGGTGTCGCCTTCGGCCCTCCCTGCTTGGTTCTCCTGACACCAGGTGTCACAGTTGGGATGCATTCCCTCCAACATTCAGGAGCTGCCAATGCCATGGTGGCCAGAGGCAAGTCCTCCACGAGGCAGGGCATGAGAACACCTGCCTCCTGGGTGGGACTGAGGCTCAGCACAACAGGCCGTGCCCATGCCTGCCCCTTGCCCTCTGCCTTCCACCACATGAGGACCTAGAACTCCTCCCCCTCCAGACAACGGCCCCTGCCAGGGCCTCGATGGCGACTCCTCAGCCTCCGGAAATGTGAGAAGTGAATTTCTGTCCTTTATAAATCGCTCAGTTTTCGGTATTCTGTGATAACAGCACAAAACAGACCAGGCGTCATATCAAACGACATTGGGCTCAAAAGGTTGAATCTTTAGGACAGTTTCAGATACGGGCTCCCCAGACCCCAGCACTGAGGGACCTTGTCTTCACGTAGGTGCTTTGCCAGTCACTGAAACAGAACACTGACCGTGGCTTCAGCATGTGGACAAGCACTCATGTGAGGTCAGGTGAGAAAACAGCTTAACACCGATGGCCCCGGATACGCAAGCACGTGTCTGTGGGCAGCTGTGACGGCTATGGACATGGGAGGCAGCGTCCAGGGTCCCATGCAGCCCTGGCCTGTGGAGAGCATCATGCAAACCAGTGCAGAAGGGGCAGTTCCTGGATGGGGGTCAGGAGAAGGTGAGGCAGGAAAGCAACCTGCACGACCTTCTTAGGCCCCTGCAGGGCTGGCACAGGGCCTGGTAACACCACCTGCAGGGGTGGGGACCGCAGCCCTGTGCACATGTGCACACGGGCCAGAAACCCCTAGAACTATTTTAACATTACTGTTTCCCAACCTTCAAGATTTTGTCTATATTTAGCTTCTAGTTGCTTTAGGCAAAAACGTTATCAACCCAGTTCTTTTAAGAAAACTGGAGTAAGGGACTCTAGTACACTAGACCTTGAAAAAATGATGGTTCTTTAAAAATTTTTTTGGTTTTGGTATTGAACCTAGGGATACTTTATGGCTGATCTACATCCCCAGTCCTTTTTTATTTTTTATTTTGAGACACTGGTGTAAGTTGCTAAGGGTCTCACTAAGTTCCCCAGGCTGGCCTCAAGCTTGAAACCCTCCTGCTTCAGCTGCCCGCTGCTGGTATCAGGGGTGCAGCTCCATGCTCCGCCAAAGGACGGTTTCTTAGAAGTCCCAGCTGAGCTCTCTAGGAAGCAGGAGCAACCTGGGCAGGATGAGGAGAGCAAGCCCAAACCCAGAGCGCGGCAGCAAGAGCGCAGCCTTGATGGGAGACATTCACCTGCACCACCTGACATAGCCGGGAGGCAACCCAGGGCCCCTGGCCAAGAAGGGCCTAGGAAAGGGGGAGACTGAGTCTCGTCCATCCCCGGCTGCAGGCAAAGGCAAACCCCAACATGCCCTAGAGGAGAGAGGTGAGGAGCCAGCCTGAGGCCCAACCCAGATGAGTTCATAAGCAACCAAGTCCTCAGCCCAACAGTGCCCAGTTGCCATGTGAGAGGGTCACAAGAAACATCAGACTGTGGAAACCACAAAGCCCCACACCTGACCCATACACAGGCTTTCGGGTAGTTCAAGAGACTGGTATAAAATACACAATAACCAGCTATGATGTGTGCAAATGAATGAAAGTTCATGATGGGAGAAAGAAGAAGCAGCAGCAAGAGGAAATCATAAATGGTCAGGATGGACTTCTACAGTGCACTGAGGCAGTCCACTGTTCCCATGGTAACCACAGAGTCAGGAAAATTTCCAGCTCCCATTTTTACAAATGCTACAGAGCTGGGGAAGCAACCAGGACCAGGCGACTGCCAGCCCAAGTGGACAGCCATCCTTCCTTCCCAGGAGCACCTGCCGAGGCTGCTACAAGCAGGAAGCAGCCTGGATAGGCCCCACAGACCTGCTCTGTCCAGGAAATTTGGGGTGGTCTTGGGAGATGGTATGAGAGATCAGAAATCTGAAGAACCCCAAAGTGTAACCAGCTTCCTGTCCCACCAGACTGCATTAAGAAGCCTGGGTTGCTTTCTTTTTTGTGGGGGCAGGTACCGGGAATTGAACTCAGGGGCACTTGACCACTGAGCCACATCCCAGCCCTATTTTGTGTTTTATGTAGAGACAGGGTCTCACTGAGTTGCTTAGCGCCTCGCCATTGCTGAGGCTGGCTTTGAACTCACAATCCTCTGTACTCAGCCTCCCGAGCCACTAGGATTACAGGCATGCACCACGGCACCTGGCCATGCCCAGGGATTCTAGGAGCAGGAGAGCAATCGCCCATCATGCGCTGGTGACAGGCAAGCAGTGAGGGAGTGACAGCAGGGGGCAGAGTCAGGCACAGGCGCTTCCCAGGTAGCACCTGGGGAGAACGAGAAGCTGAAGAACCAGGCAGGAAATGCTCTGTGGGGACAAATGAACCTCCCAGCATGGGCATGGGCAGAGGAGAGAGACCAGCAGATCTTCACTCTGAAGACCAGAGCAAGGGCTGGTGTGGCTGGGTGGTGGAGCACTCTTGTGTGAGGCCCTGGTTCCATCCCCTATACCAAAAAAATACAGACCAGAGCACCATACTTAAAGAAAGGGTCCACCCAGGGACTGAGTCCTACTGACGTCACAGACCAGTCCTGGCCTAATTAAGCCCCTCACTCTCTGTGCCCAACTAAGGAAAGAGGGGCCTTGTCTTTGGTGGAATATCATCATATGGAGATGGCACAGCTCTTCATACTCAAGCCCAACGGGCAGCACCAATTTACAGCAAAGAAAGCAAGATGTGGACTAATGGGAACAGAAGATAGAAAACAAGCAGAAGAAAGGGTGCCCACAGCATCAGTGTTAGCAAATAAGAACTTTAAAATAACTATGACCAATTTAAAACATAGAGAAACAGATAAACAGAATCACTAAGAAAGTGGAGAATTTTAAGTACAGAATTGAAATATGCGTTGAAATATGAAACGGGCATTCTAGAACCAAAGAATCCAATATCTGAAATTCAGATGTCATCGGATGAGACAGGACACAGCAGAAACAGCATCCCTGCCATGCAAGGCAGCGGAACAGAAATGCCACACTGCGGCGCAGAAAGGAAGGGGGACAAGAGCCTGGGAGATGAGAGGGACACGGCAGAAGGACTAGCCCACCTGCCATTCACGGCCTGGAAGGAAAGGGCCACAGGTGAAGTGAACAGCGTCTGAAAAATCAGAGTCCAGAAGTTTCCAGAACAGAAAATAAGAAGCTGCTCTGAGATCTCTCGGAATCAGTATGAAAAACACAACTAGCAGGACACAAGTGGCTTCACACCAAACAGGACACCCTAACGCAGCTGGAGTGAAAACCCACTCACGTAAGACCCACAGCTGACTCAGCACCGAAACCTTAGAAACCAGGAGAAAATGGAAGAGCAGATCTTACGTGATCAGACAATAATGAGCTCAACAGTAAGTAACAAACTAGCACCTCGCACTGGAGGCCAGAGTTTTAATATGGAGCCAACCGACCACCAATTGACCAACATTTAAAAAAAAAAAAGAAAGAATTTTTCAAGGAGTACATCCACCCAGACGGGAGAAGACCAGAGGGTGGGCACAGGAGGAGCCAGCCAATGCTGGACAAGGAGAGCCGCGACAAGCAGGAGGAGGTGGGTGCAAGGAAGGTCATCAAGTGCTCTCTTGGTCACGGCGCGCAGTGAGTGACAGTCCCAGGCACGTCCTGCGTAGGCTGATCACCAGCACACCAAGTACCTGTAACTAGAAAGTTAGAGGAGAAAAGGCTCAAAAAGTACCTTCTTAATCCAAAAAAGACAAAATAAACTAGAAATAAAGAGAAAGGAGATGGGACAAATAGAAGGCAAATAGCAGATGCTAGAATTAATCTTGACTGCTATGATTTTCATGTGATTGGACTGAAGTTATCAGTTTAAAAATATAGAAAACCAAACTGAATATTTTTAAAACCTACCTATTGCATGAACACTTGAAATACAGAGACACAGCTGAAAGTGAAAGGACGGAGAAAGATCAGCACGGCTTATTAAAACTGCCCTAACCAGAGCTTTTTATTTTTCCCAAAGAAGAAAAGTCTTATAACTATAAAAGAAAGTAAACCAGAAGCTTTAAAACCTTCCTTCAAATGCCAGGTTCCAGAGGAAGGAAGACCTCTCTCGGAGTCCCGCCTCTTCTGGAGAACAGAGGGCGTCACCATCCCGTGAGGGCCGGTCACCTCTGAAACCCACCTCAGACACAGAGTCTAGAGAAAGAAAAACACAGGCCTCTCTCGCCCACAAACACAGAAGCAAAAGTCCTGCACCAAAAACTAGTGGACCTGGTCCAACTGAGCCACAGGTGACACAGGGAGGCCGTGCAGAGCTCACCTGGGAAGGCAGAGATGGCTCCACACCTGGAAGTCTATGGAAGGTATGCTCCGCATGACCAGCGGAGGGCTGGGAATCCACAGGTAAGAAAAGCCGTCTAATAAAACTCTACGTCTAGTCATGAGTTTTAAAAATTTCCCAGACATCCAGAACAGAAGCTTACAGTAACCACCAATTTTGGTCGTGAAAATTCAGCAGCCTTTCCCTTAGAGTAAGTAGTAAGGTAAGACTATCAATTATCACCATCTCCTCAAAATGGAACTGGAGGTCCTTACCAGCACAGTAGGCAACGAAAAAATAAGAAGATCCTTATAGGGTCGAAAGAAAGCAGCTGAAGTCTCATTCACAGCTGGCTGGCTGTCTACATACAAAACTAAAGGACATACCTAGGCCATATTAAAGTTTAAAAAAGAATCAGCAAGAAAATTAGACACAGGAAGAAAACACAAAAACAACTAGCATTTTCACATACTAGTCAGAAGAAAAACCTAATCCTACAAAAGGTACCATTTATGATAGCAACGGCAACACCACCAACAAAAAGACCTACAGAAAATATCACAAAGAGGATAAGCCTTCGTAAAAACTCTTAAAATCTGGGGCTGGGATTGTGGCTCAGTGGAAGAGCGCTAGCCTCGCATGTGTGAGGCACTGGGTTAGATCCTTAGCACCACATAAAAATAAATAAATAAAATAAAGATATTGTGTCCATCTACAAGTGAAAAACTATTTTAAAAAAAACTATTAAAATCTGAGAGACACTGAAGACCTAGAGACAATGACCTAGCAGGCGCACCAGGGCAGACGGCCACAATCCTGCAGTGTGAGATCCCCACCAGGAAGATGCTGCTCTCCCCAGTAGCCTGCAGGTCCCAGCATCAAGCACTAAAACACCTAAGAGCACACCTGTAACTCCAGCAGCTTGGGAGGCGGAGGCAGGAGGATCATGAGTTCAAGGCCAGCCTCAGCAACTTAGCAAGGCTATAAGCAACCTTGCCTTGAAATAAAAAATAAAAAGCAGCCCTGGGAACAATTCCCAGTACTAAAAAAGAAAAAGAAAAACAAACAAACAAACAAAAACACCTAAGGGTTTTTCTAATTTGACAAACTAAGTCTCAAACTTAGCTGAACAAAGGCCTGAAAGAATGAGACCTGAGGGCTGACCTGCAACGCCAGCAGCCTCTGAAGGCTGCAGGGTGGAGGCTCCAGGCCCCAGCAGGAGCCCACAAGCAGCAGGCACAGGAGTTCCTGTGCTGGGGACCCTACCTGAGGAACCTGTGAGCCAGCCGCACCGTCGGTGCACGGCCCTCTGCTGCTCCAGAGTCTCCGCAGCCATCTCTCGTCACACATCTGCAGTGGAGGCTCGCAGGGCGGTGTGCAAAGCAGAGAGAGCAGGGCGCCTGGGCCCACAGTCACCCACACCAAAGAACCAGACTCACCCACGTCAGCAGCAAGAATGAGTTCCAAACAGTCAAAACTCGAATATGAAAAGAAAATTGATGTTTCTACAAGAAAACACACAGTGGCGTGTCTGTGACTGGGATGAGGAAGGGCTTTGCAGAGAGACATGAAAGCATAAGCCAACCGTAAGGTACAAGAAAAGTCCAGGTACATTAGTGGTCTTCAAACTGGGAGCTCCTGTCCACCAACAGGCACTACACAGTGAGCCACAAACTGGGAGATAACTGCAGCCCTCCTGACCAACAAATGTTTGGAATCCAGAATATACAAAATACTCCTGCCAATCAATAAGGACACAGCCCAATAGGATACTGGACAAAATGGGTGTGGACAGGCAGTGCGCCAAAGGCAGCTGTGAACGATAGCATGGAAAGATGCCCGCCCACTGGCAATCAAAGGAAGCCGACCAAGAGGGCAACGAGAGGCCTTTGCACCCAGTGGGTCAGCTACCTGCGGGAGTCTGCTACCACCAGGTTTGGTGAGAGCTGGATCAGCTCCAGCCACATTTGCAGAGCCTTCACTGTCTTGTAACACTGAACCCTAACAGTCCAATGGTCCCACCTGGAGCACATGCCAGGGGAACCATTACCCTTGTGCATTGGGAGCAACATGGAGAGGCTCAGAGCTGCCATCCCAGCCACAAACTGGGAACAATCCAAATGCCCACTGAAAGGAGAGTGAGCACATATCATCAAACTGGCACTGTCACACGAGGAAAGGCTGCAGTGCTCAGGAAACACGCCAACCACAGCCAATGCAGCAACCCAGATGAGAGTCAGAAGCAGCCCG
>CM053404.1:2575565-2662800 GCA_028644305.1 Xerus rutilus | reverse complement strand
CCTGCCTCCCCTGCCCCCCGCTTGCCCCCGATGCTCCATCTCAGCGTCAGGGGCCTAACCTCTGAGTAGTGGCTCCAGGACATTGGATTCATGTGTACCTTCAAGGAGGCTTGATTGAGCATTGAGCATCTGATTCTCGAAGGCATGTGCTGTGGGGATGTCCCTGGGAATTTGGTTGCTGGAAGATGCGCGCCTAATCTTGATTAATTTTTTTAGATACAGACTGGGCTTTTGGTGAGTGGGGCCTGCTGGTGAGGTCTGTGCCACCGCTGGGATGCAGAGTCAGGAGTCCGGGCCCTCCTGGAGGCCGTGGGCTCAGCCTGCAGGGAGGAAGGCCTCAGGTCCTCCACGTGACCTAGTGTCACCCTTCCTAGGGGACGCGTGTGTCTCTCTTGCATGATCCTCACTGTATTTCTCTAATTGTGAAAACATAAAAAATGGAAAGTGCACTCTAATGCTTTGTTCTAAGACACAGCGTGTAATTCCCTCCAGTCATTGGCTGGGAGCAGTTGTATAAAAGTCGCAGTTCCCGTTATTCCTGACAGGAGGAAAAAACCACCCACGCTTAGGCTTGGTGTTTGTCTTAACTGGCTAATAAACACAATGCCAAGAACATTAGATAAAGAAAATACATAAGAAACATAAAAATTGATTTTAATGGACCCCTGTCGGAGGCGGCTGTAATGAGCGCGAGTGTGGTGATGAATATCCGTATTCCCCTCCACGTCGGGACTGACTGTTCCTTGGAGCTGCGTGTTACAATCAATATGGCCTTTTTTTTAAGACTAAGAAATAAGCGAACCTTTGAACTACATGAATATGCTCTTCAGTCTATGAGAACCATCTGGCTGTGCTGTTCAGAAAATCACAGGCACCAAATAATTTGTAGGGGAAAATGTCATTTTCTTTCTTTGCAGGTTCAGTTGCACAATAAATCACAGAAATTGTGGGTTGGGTTCCTCACCCTCCTCTTTCGGAGAAAAAATACATGTCCTCCTTGCAAATTTGGGAAGAAAGTAAAAATCAGGCATAAGATAGGTTTGGTTAAGAGCCCACTGTGGATTGCATGAGCAGAGAAGAGGCTTCATTTTGAGTTTCTACTTGGGGAACCTTCTGGCTCAAGTGAGCATCAGATTGAGCTGTGAAAACAGCCGCCAAGGAGTGGCCTCGTAGAAGGGCGCACTGGGGGGACACAGCTGGGCTGGCAGGAACCCGCTCCCCTCTGCCTCCCTTAGGGCTGGCCAGGCTGTGGCCTCTGCCACTGCAGGTGAGAAGACCCAGAGAGCCAGCTCTGCCGTCTTCCTCTGGCCTGGGCTGCACCAAGCAAGGGAGGCAGGCGTGTGTTCTGGCTGACACTGGGGCTCTGAGCAAGCATGGGGAATGGAGATTTGTGGAGAACATTTAAAAGCTCGAGAACAGCCAGGCACCATGAAACTGAGGCAGGAGGACCACGAGTTGAAGGCCAGCCTCGGCACCTTGGTGAGGCCCTATCTCAAGAGGGGACTCGGTGGTCAAGCAACCCTGGGTTCAGTCCCTGGTACCCCCTCACCTAAAAAGCCAAAATTGAGAATAGTATAAACCCGGATACTCAGAATTACGTTCTCAACATTTTTAAAAAATGTAGAGATTTCATAGTGAAGTTTCGATTTTCAGTGTATAAGTCGGTGAGTTTTGATGAACATATCCAGTCACAGAGCCACTACCCTAACCAAGATCTAGAACACTTCAGAAGCTCCCCTCGTGCCCCTCCAAACCATAATCATGTTAGTGGGTCGCTGGTCAAGTCTCTTTGTAGACACCTGTCGTCATTGCTCTTGACTGAACCCCAAGGCAGGGAATGGCTGGATCCAATGACGAATGTGTATTTGGCTTTGTGAGAAATTGCCAGAACTCTGCCCACGTGGCCTCACCGTGTCCCCCAGCAGCATGTCCAGGTGGCGCCACCTGCCAGGACTGGTGTCAGGTTTGCAACGTGCAGGCCTCCGGGCGGGTGTGCTGTGCTGCCCTAGTGGCCTTAATTTGCATTCCAGGTCTGTGTCCCTCTTGAGTCAGGCTTGTGGAGGCTTTTGTTACTGACTTGGGGTTTCTAATACAAGTCCTCTGTCAGATCTGTGAGCTGTGATTTTTTAGTTGCACATTTGTTTTTCTGATACACTTTTGATGAGAAGATTTTAGTTTTGAGGGATTCAGTTTTACATTTAGCAGTTATTTTTAAGAAATAGTTCTCTGCTGTAATTTCACCACTATATTCGCCTCCAGTTTCTGAACCCTTCATTCTGGCAGTTCCTGTGTAGTTATGTGACCCGTCTTGAATTCCTTTGTGAGCCACAGTTCATTTTTTTCCCTAGTCATTCAGTTGTTGGAGGATTTATTGAAAGAGCCCCCACACGTCCCCCTTTCTGTTGAATCACCATGGCCCCTTTGGCAGAAGTTAGCTGGCATGAGTGCGGGTCCTGTCTGGGCACTGCTGGGCCCGCCAGTGCTTGCTCTGTGCCAGGTCTCGCTGACTTGGCCACGTAGCTTGGTGATTGGCCTTGAAATCAGGGAGGTGAGTCCTCGGCCTCTCTTAAGGTCACTCTGGTCCTGGGCTCTGCTCACCTCTAGAGTTAGGTGCCCATTCTTGCTGGGGTTGATGGACAGCCGTGTGTATCTGTTTGTTGGAGGTTGACATCTCAATATTGAATTTGTCCGTTTGTGACACGATTTTCCTGTTGGGGTTCTTTCATTTTCCTCCGCAGTGTGTTGTAGTTTCCAGCATAGAGACCTTGCATGTCTTTTGTGAAATTGATTTCTAAATGCTTAGCTCTTGATGGTCTTCTAAGTCAGTTTAAAACTTTAACTTTTAAATTGTTGCTCCTGGTTATAACAATTGATTTTTGTGTGTTGATCTTATGTTCTGTGATCTTGCCTAGATTCATGTGTAGTAGTGTCCATCCCCCCCACCTTGCCTGTGGTTTTACGTTCTGATGTTTGCCACCCATCCTCAGCCAGGCTCTAAAAGTATTATTAAATAGAAAATTCCAGGAAGTAACATTTGATAAGCTTTAGGTTGCATGCTAGTCTGTAGAGAGTTGCTGCTACACTCTGCATGGATATGAGTTGTCCCTTGTCCAGCGTATCTGTGTTGTATATGCTACTCACCCGTCAGCCCCTGTGAGCCATCGTGTTTATCAGACTGATTGGTGGTGGTGCAGTGCTCATGTTCAGGTAACCCTCAGTATATGAAATGGTGGCTCCAGAGCCTGAGAGAAACAGTGCTGGCAACACAGACATGCTGGGGAGAAACAGCGAAGGGCTTCTGTTGCCTCACATCGCAGGAAGGGTGAGTACGGTACGGTCGGAGACCATTGTTGGAACTGTTCTTTGTCGATCTCACTGTGCCTGATTTATAGATCAGACTTGATCAGAGGCACGTAGATTGAAGATGGCATGTATGTGGTTTGATGCTGTCCAGTGTCATGTACCCACTGGAGTCTTGAATGGATCCTCCGGGTAGGCAGGGCCTACCGCTCAGTCAGCTCTCCATGACTGAGGCTCCCACATCTATGGGTTCAGCAACTGGGGATAAGAAAAACTCGGGAAAATTGCCTCTGTTCAGAACACATGTGGGCTTTTTTTTTCCTTATTATTCCCTGAACAGTGGATTAGACTAGGCAGCATTCACATTTATTAGATATTGTAGGTAGTCCAGAGATTTACAGTGTATAGGAGTATGTGGTTGGATTAGATGCTACGCCATGTTATGTAAGGGATGGAGCATCCTTGGATTTGGTGTCCTTGGAGATCCTGGAATAGGTCCCTAGGGGTGGGAGGAAGGACTGTTCTGGGGTTTTGAAGTTCCTGAGGGCTCCTGTGTGTCTCTGGTTCATGCAGGGAGGCCGTAGGCTCCTCCCTAAACCTTTAGTTTTGTGGCACTGTTGGACCCACCAGCAGAACGATGGGTAAACAGGTGACAGTGGGTGCCGCTCCCTGTCCCAGTAGCAAGTGTCCAGTATTCCCCAGCTGGGGCGGTCAGCGCCTTTTGGGCTTTGCAGGTGTCCAGCTCGGGCTGAGGGTGCTTCCGCGACTGTTGGGCTGTGTCACGTGGTCCCTCTGGGTGTTGATGTGGCCACAGGACTTCTCTCTGGCACTCTTTAAATGCGGAACAAGTTAATTGGGAATGGTCAACCTGCCTTGAAGTGCAGGACTGCGACTCTTCACCCGAATGTCCCGGTCAGTCCAGGACAGGGTGAGTGGGGAGCGTTCCTCCTGGTTTGAGAGTGATGGGCGGGACTGGCACGGTCTCCCTCCTACTGTCCAGCAGGCCCAGCTTTGTGGATGGGGTTTCCTATTGTGGAAGGCTCCCTGTGGACTTCTAAGGGAATCCGTGCTGCCTGTCCACCCCGGTGCTCTCCAGGCATGCTCCCTGTTCCCCTGCGGCAGCTAACCCGTGGCCCAGGACTGTGCGCGGAGCACCCTGCTGTGAGTGCTCTGCATCCTCTTTCCTTCCTCCAAAGCCACGCCACCCCCTCCAGTGGGTAGATGGCAGGTCGACCACCGCCCTCTGTTGGCAGCGAGAGTCCATCTGCGCTTCTGTGCACGTCCGATTCCTGTTCGCTTACCTGGATGCTGATTTGTTTTGTGCGGGCCACAGTGATCGCTTACCTTTCCCTTCCCGAAATATAACAAAGCCTCCGTCTGGAAAGTGGCATAGAAGTTTTATGGCTTCCTGCCCACGTCCAGTTTCTACTCACCGCCTCTTGGACGGGAGCACGTGGCCCTGGTGGGAATTGTGCCTGCCGCCCTTGCTGCCATCCTGCGTCCACAGCTGCCCTTCATCATGACACCTGCAGCAGCGGGGGCTTCGTGGGGGCTTGTGGACGTGTTATTCCTGTGTGCTATTTTGAGACTTGCTTAGTGCTCCACAAAATTGGTTGCGGCATTTGATTACTTGGAAAAATTGATGGTCCAACCCTGGGTCGTACTTACCTTGAAGAGCAGCAGGTGAGCTGGGGATCTTGGGTGCTGGAGGGAGCCATGTGGGGCTCTAATCAAGGATCTGCCCTCTAATTTTTGTCCATGAGAATCTTTTAGTAGTAATGATACAATACTGAAAAAAAATATGGTCCAACCAATGACAAACTGTAAGTCCTGTAGTGTCTTGAAAAATGTAAAAACAACTTGCAGGCCATTTCCTGCTTCATGAGCCTCTGCTGGTGTCCTGATGGTGTGGTTCCCTTATGGATTTGCAGATCTGCCTCTTGACATCTTGCTGGGCGGCCCTGGTTTGTAGGCCAGGTGAGAGCAACAGGTGAGGAGCCCAGTCCTTTCCTCCCAGGACTGGGCTGGCTGTGCTGGGTGTCTGCCCATCAGGCTGCCTGCTGTGGCGTAAGAACTCATCCCTATGGGGCCTCCGGCTGTTCTGGAAGAGTTCTCATGGGATGTCGGACGCACGCCACTCTCTCTTCAATGCGCCAGAGTCGCTGCCTGTGCATGGAGGACTAGAGCTGAGCTCTTCTAAGGGGACACAGGCTGTGAAGTTCCTGGGTGTGTCCCTCCTAGCAGGTGGCGGAGGAACCTTCTGCTGTTCACGTCTTTCACTCGTATATTTTGAGAACCAAGTTGAGGAGCCTGGAGGGTCTGCCTCCCAGCATACACAGGACTTTGCCCCGTGCTGGCTGTGCCCACTGTGCTGTTTCACCCAGCGATGCCCAGCTAAACAGCACCTCCCGGCCTACTAGCTGTGGATGCCTTCCTGGAAGCTGATGATCTTGGCCTTTCTGGCGGATGTGGAAATTTTAATACTTGCGGTGCCTTTACCCCATGGTCTGGCAAGGAGGACGGGGCCTCCAGAGGACTCAGGTTTGAGAAGCACCCAGCAGAGGCCCAGTGAGAGCCGCTGTGTCTCTTCCACATGCATAGGCTCAGCTGTCACGTCGCTTCTCTTCGGTGGCGTGAAATAATGACTTGTGCTGCACGTGGTTAAAGATGTAATGATTTACTCAGGATCCTCCTTGAGGGCTCGAGTATCTTTCTGTGAGGAAGACTTCACCGGCTCTCCTCTGGGCTTTTATTCATTTATGGTACTGGGGATTAAACCCAGGGTGCTTAACCATTGAGCCACATCCCTAGCCTTTTATTTTTTGAGACAGGGTCTCACTAAGTTGCTTAGCCTTGCTACATTGCTGAGGCTGGCTTTGAACTTGCAATCCTCCTGCCTCAACCGCCTAAGCTGCTGGGATTACAGGCATGGCCACTACACCCAGCTTTTATTTATTTTTTGGTTCTGGGAATTGAACCCAGGGGTGCTCTCCACTGAGCTACATCCCCAGCCCCATTTATTTCCACACAGTGTATTGCTAAGTTTTTCTAGGCTGACCTTGAACTTGTAGTCCTCTTGCTTCCCGAGTTACTAGGGTTATGGGTATGTGCTACTGCTCCTGGCTCATCTGTTGCAGAGAGTAGAAAGCCCCCGCAAGCTGGGACCACCATTCTTGGCTGGGTGCCTGTGTCCCTGATCAGTGGCCCTGTCAGCGTGAAGGATCACCTCTCCCGTCTCTGACTGAGAGGGGTAAGTTGTCAGCAGTGGATAGGGAGTTGGTCTTGTGACTTCAATAACACAACGTGCACATACTTCACGCCAAGTGCCAGGCTGTGTCCATTAGTAGCAGATAGTGGCTTCCTGGGCTCGATAACTTGGAAGACAAGATAGGAAGCCCAGAGTGTCCCCTCTATTCCACTGATCCTTAGGAGGGATCCCACCTTCCCCTACAGAAGGGGTCCTGGGAGTGCACACAGGGCTGCACCAGAGACCTGCAGAGCTAGCTGCTGGTGCAGCCTGTGGGCGGCTGCTCTGGGCCTCAGATCCAGGACAGAATGTGATCTACTGTCAGCTGGACCTCGGGGTGCGAGGGCCCTGGAATCCCCGGGGAATACGCATGACTCCTCAGGTCGGGTTGTGCAGATGGGATGGCAGATAAAAGCCCTTTCTGGCTGCCAGGCCTTGGAGTGTCGGCTTCGACACCCCAGGATAGTAGGCCTCATACGACTTCCAAGCTCTGTCCTCTGACGTGCCCCCCAGCCTGTTAGTTGGCCCAGGGCTTACCTGAGGTCAGGGTAGAGGAAGGATGGTTTGCTTCTAATTACAGTGGTCACAGATTCAGAATCCCCACCTCCTGCTGCTGAGAAGACAGAGTGAAGGTTTTATTTTTGACTTGCAGGGAGGCGGGGGCGGCAAGCTTGTATGCCTGTGTCCGTGAGTTAGAAGTAAGTGCCTATTGAGTCTGTTGGGAGCCTCTTAGAAGAAAACGATGGTTGAAGGACAGTTACAGATGTGTGGGTTCCAAACAGGACCAGCTGTCAGCCCAGGATATGTGGAAGGTTGTAGAGCGTGAGCCTGCTGTAGGGGAGCAGAGGGACATTGGTTAGCTCCAAGTGGAGAAGGGTGGCATCTTGCCTCTGAGGCATGTTGGGATCAAAATCCTTAAATCCTCACTCTTAACCAGGAGTCTCCACTGAGGCAGCTCCTGTGTAGGAAGGAGGGCGGCTCTCCTGGACGCACCATTTCCTTCACCTGGCCTTTCCCTTCTCCCATGAGGAGGGCACCTGGAGTGGGGCACATCCAGCCCTGACGAGGAATTGCACCATGTGACATGCTGTCCACTGGAGCAGTTGTCCCCAGTGCCTGGCCATCACGTGGCATGCTGTCAGTCACGGTAGCCAGCACCTGCAAGCATCTACAGGTTAAGGGGTGCTGTTTCCTGCCTGGGCCTCCAGACTGTCCCAGCTATGGCTTTTGCCCCCCAAGAAGGATCCAGTTTCATGTCAGGGCTCATGGGATGTGCAGCGTATGGCCTGTGCAGGGAGTCCCACCAGGGTTTGTAAGGGCACAGTGGCTGTTTCTAACAGAATTAGCCAAGCCAGCAGTGCCCTGCTTCTATGGAGTTGACCTCTGCCCTCTCTGCCTGCAGTATGGACAGCCTGGAGTCCATGATGCAGCTGCCCAGGCTGTGGCCCTTCCTGTTGGGGTCTGTTGTGCAGGTTTTGGCCCCCAGTTTGCTGCCTTGGGTCACCTCTGTGCCTGCTGGTTGGTCCTCACTCTAGTCCCACTTGGTCTTGAAGATTTGGTTCACACCTTGTTCGGATGGCGGGGTGAAGGAGGTTGAGCAAGCTCTGGGGGAGACGCGTGGTGTTGATGGCACAATCAGGACCTTGCCCAGCCGTTTCATTTTCTCCGTCAGTCAGGTTGCGGGCGGTGGCAGGCAGCAGGGCGTGGGATTTGGGGGCGGCTCCTCATGGGTGGCACCTGCCTCATCCAGGAGCTGTGTTTTCCAGCACCACATCCTCGGGACACTGCCATGCAATTGGTGGGACCAATGTCACCTTATTAGTAAGAGGAAAGGCTGGTGACAGGGTCTTGGGAGGAAGATTCCGGGGAGAGGCAACATTCCCTCCAGGTGAGTTTTGTACCAGACTGCCACGCGCAGGGCCAGCTTCTACCAAGTGGTATTCTGTCCATCTGCTTCTCAGCGTGGGGCTCCCAAGACAGACCTGATGGAGCTCATGGCAGTGCCAGGCAGGACACCTGGTGCTGATGGCTGGAGAAGACGTCTTCCAGGAAATATCCAGTTTGGAAGATCAGGAACAAGAGTGCAGAAGTGGCCTCCGGTGGCCTGTGCTCACCACTGCCTGTGGTGGCACTGCAAAGCCACAGCATGCGTGGGGCTCCTTGGGTGGCCTATTTTGCAGGGAGGCAGAGCCTGAGCAGGAGGCGCCCAGGCACGTCTGTGCCACCCTCCTCCCAGCTAGGAGCCTCCGTCTCCCACGAGTTGCAGCTGTGCCGCGTCCAAGGCCGTCGCCTGCCCATCCGTTCCCACTGGGATCTGGTTTCCACAGTGTTTTCTTACTGTGCATATACCTTTAACCTTTTCTGATACTTAAGCTATCTACAGCTAGTGAGTAAGCTTCAGTTTTTATTTTGAAAATTTTAATCATTTAAGCTCTGAACTCTCAAAACACACTTGGTTTGTTGAATTTATTTCCTTTTAAAGTTGTATTGGTAATTAGGCTCCCTGGCACCAGCATGCAGTGTAGCTCTTAATGTGATGAGTTGACTCAAATTGAGTTCAAGGTTAAATGAGTTTAGTTTTGAATTGAACTGAAGCGTTGTCTTGTGGTACATTCTTCCAGAATTTTTATTTCCAATTGCTCTGTCAAGTGATCAAGGCAGATCTTTCATCTGAAAAACACTGGCGAGTAACTTGGGGTTCAGATTTCCTCATTTCTTCACTCATTCTCTAAATATGCGAGTGCCTGCCGTGGGTCACCGACCATGTGACAGGTTCTGGCTGGGCACTGGGGACCATACAGGCAGAAGTGTGCAGCCCCAGCCTGCAGGGAACCCACGCCCCACTCAGACAGGCATAGAGCCCCGTGGCACGTGTCACTGGATGTGGAGATGGTCGAGTCCCTGGGGATGGACGACGGTGCTGGCTGCAGAAATGAGCGGGACCGGCCGAGCGGGGACCACCTCAGCAGTAGGCGCAGTGGCCCAGGCACCTGAAGGTGTCCAGGGCACAGCAGAGAGGGTGTGTTCAGAGCTTGGGGCCCTGGCTCTTCACACTGCCCCCAGGGTTGGGGAGGAGAGGAGCCGAGAAGGTGCTGAGCGGCACCACGTGAGCTGGCCAGGAAGAGGCACCCGAGGGACCAAAAGAAAACGGATGCAGGGGAGGACGGGGAGAGCAGAGCCTGGAGGTCAGCGAGGGACAGCCGCGTCCACCTGCTCCCTTGCTGGACTCTGCGGGGAGCAGCTTTGACTTCAGGTTTTCTTCGAGCCCTGGTACCAGGTGGGCTTTGGGCCTCCTCTACCACAGCTTTGGTGTTGGGTATCACTTGAGAGGTGGCTGCTGGCCACGTGTCAGAGGTGAAGGTGGTTCTGGTTTCATCCAAAACCAGTCCCCCTGGATGGCTTCACCTGAGCACTGGGTAAGATGTCCCTCTGCTCTTCCTGTGTCTCCTTCCAGAAGGTTGGCGTCCCCTCAGCTGGTGCAGGTGGACTTCCTAGAACACTTGCTCACCCACAGCTCCTACTCGTGGCCTCCGCTGGTCAGGCAGCCCCCCTCCACCTGTGGGCATCAGGACAGTCTGTGCTAGACTGTGACAGGGCCTTGCCACAGCTCGGGAGGTCTGGACAGCCTGGAAGCTGTGTCCTCTCGGGGGTCCTTGCCCTCTGCGCATAGGTGCTGTTGCGGGGCCGCCCAGCCAGGCCTTCTCGAGTGCAGAATGTGCGCGTCTAGTCACAAGGTTTTCTGCCAGCATATTTAGACAAGCTAAAAATGGAATATAAACAATCCTAGGGAGATGCAGTTAGGAGGGGAAACACGTTTTTGAGACAGCCGATTACAATAGGAAAATATAAGCTTGAGGTGTGCGGGTGTTTGCTTTGCTCATCCCTCAAATAGAAAAATGTTCGGGGTACAGTCTATATGAGCCCATGTGTGTATACAGGGAGTTCTGGAAACTTCTTGTGCTGCTTTAATATCCCTTTCACTGAAAATACATATTTACACCAGGGAAGAAGGAACTGTTTATCATTCTAAATTATTAGATACCCCAAGGTAACCTCCCCCAAATAGTGGTTTTTCCCTTCTAAAAATCATCTGGAAAAATACTGAGCTTTCTGATCTTTATTTCATCCAGTTCACTGGCTCTGCTAGGAAGAGTTATTATATAACCCAGCACCACTTTTATTAAAAAGAACCAAGCCACTTATTTCCTTCAAAGTTTTTCGTGTGTAAATCTTCTCCAGGTAAACAAAACTTATTGAAGATAATATTTTGAGATCATGACACTGTTCACACCAGCAGTGTTGCAGAGAGACCACATCGTATGCTGGTCCTGCAGTGTCCAGCCCTTGGCTCTCGTGTCCCGTGGGGGAGGCTGTGTACCCCCTCCCCCCAGGCTGTCAGGGGATTCCAAGTACAGACACGGGCAGTGGCTGTCATGGTGACGAGATTGAGGTCCCTGTATGGTGGGGCTCTGCAGAGGCTGCCCGTGGGGTGGGAGCACCTAAACCTGGCTTAGGTGTCCTGTAGGTGGAAAGGACTCAGGGAGGGAAGAGCATCAGCACTTCTGGTGGCTGAGGCTGGGTGTAGAGGGGCTCCTGGGCAGCCCTCTGCCGCTTCCTGGCGGTTTTCACTGCTCTCCAAGGAGCTGGAGGAACGTGGCTATTTACTCTAGACATATGGTGGCCCTGCTGACGGATGGAGGCACATCCCGACCTGTCCTGAGGGGCTCCTCTTGGAGCTTCCTAGACCCCAGATGGTCAGAACTGCAAGGGTTCTTGGCCGCCAGGCCAGCCCTGCTCCTTGTCACAGGAAGAACCCAGAGCCCAGGTGTCGTGCTAGGGTCCCTGGCTGCCCCGTGGGGCTCTGCACCTAGAGGGTGCCGCTGGTGCCTTTCCCCTCCTGGGCAGCGTCCTGTCCTGGTGGCAGACCGCTTCTTGGTCTTCCTGTACCACACGCTGAGCTGCTGGGCTTGCTGGGCACTTCCTGTTGTCCTCGAGAGCGGCTTGCCTGCCTCCGCTGCTTAGCTCTCCCACCTCTGCTGGGAGAGCCCGAGGAGATGACCACCCTGAGGGCCCAGAGAGTGGGTGGGTATTGGAGGACAGGTGCTGTGAGCCCAGGCCAGTTGTGCTGGAGAGTGGGGCATGCTGGCCCTTGTGCCCACCCAGGAAAGGCAGCCGGGAGAAGAGGCTCCGAGCCATCAGCCGCAGGGGCGGGGCTCGAGTGGTGTGCGCTGCCCATTGTACTTACTGGGAGAAGCCGTGGCTGGGTAAGCTTGATGGGTTGTTCCCTTACTAGGTGTGGCAAGCAGGCATGGTGGTGCACTCCTGTGATTCTAGCCATTTGGGAGGTGGGAGGAGCAAAAGTTCAAGGACAACCTGGGCAATAGCCAGAACCTGTCTCAAAATGTAAGAGGGCTGCACTGTGCTCAGTGGTGGCTCTTGCCCAGGCTGCGTGGGGCCCTGGGTTCCATCCCTGGCACCACAAAAGGGGGGAGTAGGTCCTGTGAAGGAGGGGGCCTTGTTGTCATTGCAGCGTGTGGACGTCATCCAGCACCTGTCTCCCAGCTGCCAGCCACCTCCTGACCCAGAGCAGGGCGCGGCTTCTCCCTCTGCCTCTCCTCACAGCTTGTTAGGGTTGCCGCCTGCCCCTCCGCTGTGCCGGGCCCCCAGGGCCTCTTGCAGGAGGCCTAGCTAATCGTGGGTGCCTGAGTTTTCAAGAGCTCGGGGTTTACTGCCTCCCAGTCCACAGTGAGAGGCCTTCCGGAGGACAGATGGACAGGCCACCATAGCGTGGGCCCCTGCCTTGGTGTCTGAGGGCCAGAGGCTTGTTCGGGATTTATGAAGTTCCTGAGTTTACAATATAGGCAACACAACTGAGGCAGGTCCTTCTGTGCATCTGATATTATAAACTCTTGAAGTTATATTAGCATACGACACGCTAGTAGAGACTTTTTCTTTTTAATAAATCATGTCTAAGAAAATTAGCCTGCAAGAGAAGTTACCTGTTTTTGTGAACTTGAGTGTTGCTGGAGATAAAATATTTTTGCAAAGAATGACTGTTGGTGTATTTAAACCCCGGGCAGCCCCTGAGCCTCCTGGGCGTTACAGGGATTGTTTTAATTGATGAAAGTAAAATGTGTATGATATTTTTATAAAATGTGTTTCCACTTTCAGTTTATGTACCGGATAAGGAGGAGCAGAGGTCTAAACGAGGGAGAAGCTGTGGCTTGGGGTGGGTGGCAGCCCACTCAGAACAGCACAGTCACTGGTGTGGCGGGGCAGGGAGGGGATTCCTTCCTGCGCCTGTGTGGTCAGTGTCATTTTGACCCAGCAGCACCCATTACTTGTGAGATGAGATGTACATAACAAGATGCAGCATCGGAACCATTTTCAAGCATTGAGTGGAGTGGCAGCACCCTGTGCAGTGTCACTGCCGTCCGTCTCCAGGGCCTTTTTACCTTTCCGAAAGGAGTCTGCCCCCTTCACACAGGAACTTTCTGCCTCACCAGCCCCGGGCACCACTTTTACTTTCTGGTATTTCAGCGTAGTTGGCTAGGTTCCTCCACGTCCAGAGGAGTGCTGTGGACGGTTCCTTCTGCAGACATTGACGGGGCTGCCTGCTCTGGAGGCAGGTAGGCTTGGGGCCTGCCTTCCTCTGGGATGTGGGGCAGTTGTGGGTAGGGCCAGTCGCTCTGCACTCCCCATCAGAAACACGGCTGGCCACAGGGCAGCTGCGGAACTCTGCCTGGTGGGTGGGGAGTGCCTGTGAGGAGGTGGTCTGCCCCCCACGAGGGCCGTCTCTTCAGTGAAAGCAGGGCCCACGTGTGTGCAGACCACACAGTAAGGCTGGGAGGCAACCGGAGGAAGTGCTGTGTTTCACTTGGGGAGCCCGCAAAGGGCCTGGGGTGAAGCCTTGGCCTTTCACGTCACATCACTGTCCCCTTCTTGGTGCAGTGGGGTGCAGTGAGACAGCCTGGAGGAAGGGTAGCAGGTGGGGTGAGAGTCCTGAGGCAGGACGGATGGGCATGGGAGGAGGGACAGGTCTGCAGGAGTAGCCACAGCAGGGAGAAAGGCCCTCGTCCTGTGGCCACCTCCCCTCCCCAGCCCAAGTGGCAGTGGAACAAGTTGGCCTTTGTACCCTCATTTTGTTGAGTTTGAGGCCATCGCCGTGCTGGTCTTACAGCTCATAGGTTTCTCTGGGGTTTCTGCCTGTGTGAGGTTTGACTTTTTCCTTATTCTGCACTTGGTCCACCATGGGCTACGGTGATCAGGACCAAGGCCTGCGGACAGCAGGACACCTGGCGTTTGCTGACCTGTGGGGGAGATGCTGCTCCTGGCCTCCCGAGGTGGCCCACAGGCGCAGGCCCCGAGCGAGCTCCCGAGTGGCACTGTTAGGCTCTCCCAGGGGCTGTTGTCAGAAGCTTGTCGTGAGCTAGAGTAAGAGCCAACAGTGCTTTCTCTAATGTAGGATACTGACCCATTAGGAAGGACCTTGTGAGAGAGGCCAAGGCCTGAAGCATGGGACCCACGAACAGGAGACAGGACTGTGAGCACCCTGGGCCAGCGCGGCAGCCCGCTCCCCATGGCGGGTGAGCGCCCCCTCCCAAGTGCCCTGCGAGCTGACCTGGCCCATATGTGCGTGGTGGGCACTCCTGGCGTCCTCTCCATGTGGACGCCTCCAGTGGCTGCTGCTATCATCCCCAAGCACAGGGCCCCCAGGGCTGGCCATCCACCTTTAGGAGGAGGAGGAGGGGGAAGAGGCCCCCAGGGCTGGCCATCCACCTTTAGGAGGGGGAGGAGGGGGAGGAAGCCCCCAGGGCTGGCCATCCACCTTCAGGAGGAGGAAGGGGGGGAGGCCCCCAGAGCTGGCCATCCACCTTCAGGAGGAGGAGGAGGGGGAGGAGGCCCCCAGGGCTGGCCATCCACCTTCAGGAGGAGGAGGAGGCCCCCAGGGTTGGCCATCCACCTTCAGGAGGAGGAGGAGGAGGAGGCCCCCAGGGCTGGCCATCCACCTTCAGGAGGAGGAGGAGGAGGAGGCCCCCAGGGCTGGCCATCTACCTTCAGGAGGAGGAGGAGGCCCCCAGGGCTGGCCATCCACCTTCAGGAGGAGGAGGAGCCCCCCAGGGCTGGTCATTCAAGTGTGCACAGCAGGTACCTGTATCCCCAGGCCTGCCTTGTCCCACCTTTGTCCCTAAGGTCACTGAGATCAAATGCTGTGACCTGAGCCTGAGCAGCTGGCTGTCCCTGTCTAGTGGATGTTCAGGATGGGTGAGGGCGACCTCACCCTACTTAAAGCACGAATGTGTTGAAACAGGGTGGGGGCAGCAGGGAGATATGGTGAGGGGGCTTCCACTCTAGAGGCGAGGCTCACCAGGAGAGGGGGAAGCCAGCCTGCTGGTAATCAGTCACATATCACTTAACAACGGGGGCAGTTACGGGGACTCTGTGTCGGTGATTGTCATGGAGTGTGCCTGCGCGCACCTGCCTCCTGGGGTGTGCTCACACGCGTAGCCTCCTGCACACCAGAGCCATGAGGCACACCTACAGCCCTGGGTCACAGGCCCCTGGGGCAAGTTGCTCCTCTGCACCCATGGCCTTGTAGCACAGTGCCACATGTTTGTGTCTGGACACAAGTTTTTGGCTCCGTTGTAATCTGATGGGACCTCTGTCCAACACATGGTCCGTTGCTGACCAGCACGTCACTACGCTGCATGCGAGGTGTCATTTCTCAGCAGATTTGGGGTGCCTTTAGCCAGGTTGATTGCAAGTCGTGTGGGTGCATCAGTTACCCGTGAGGAGCATGCCTGGGGTCTCTACCTGTCAGCTGACCAACTGGGTTCCACTGAGAATTCTGATTGTACGTGTGTGGACCCGTCAGTACTAAAAGGCCCGGCCTGGCTGTGTAGCGCCCTCAGTGGAGACAGAAGCTGCCAGGGCTGGGCAGGATCCTGTCCTCTGTCCTGAGGCCCGCTGTCAGAGGCTGAAAGCCAGGTCCTTCCTGCAGGTTCTGCTTTTTGTTTCCACGTGTGTGTAACCTTTTAGCCTCGTTCCCAGCTCTTTCATTAATGTATGTAAAAATATTAAAAGCCCTTGTATATTACATTAAAAACTATGTCAGCTGCCCTGCTTTTTTCTATTTATTAAAACTTTTCAAGCAGTAAAAACATTTTACTTGTTAATGAGGGGAGCGGGAGAGTTAATGACACAGAGCTTGGATCCTCCAAGATGTCTCCTCTTAACCATGCACACCCCGCTCCTCCCGCCACGTGCCGTTTAATTTCTGCGATAGGGTTCAGTGAGCAGATGCAAATAGATTTAATGATTTGCATCAGTAGATCATTCCTCAGCTTAATATCCTCTGATATTTTGGGTCAAGGGCTCTTTCTTTGGGAGGCTGGCAGTTTCTGGAGCTGAGATTATTAATATTAGTAACACCACGTTATGTCCGAGTGAAGAGAGATGAATGCCTCTCTGTCACAGGTTTCCGTATTGCATGTGGGCTGGGGGGCTGGTGCAGTAGGCCACTGGGCACCACCCTCGTCCTGGCCACAGGAGCCTTCCAGTGAGATGCTGCTTGAGCTGGCAGGTGCCTGGGCCCAGATGAACAGCGGTCATCCTGTCTGCTCACCCCACGAGGAAGCCTGTGACCTGTGGGGACGTGGAGTACTTTTGTCAAGTTTGTTCAGCAGAGGGATAAATTAAATGTAGAGCTACGGCTGGCACACACGAGCCTAGCTCTTCTGCATCCTGTCTGTGGTATCCTGGGACAGGATGAGGAAGGCCACGGCCTGTCCTGCTGGAACTACATTAGGTGGTTGGTGCCTGATCACACGTGTGCATGAGCTGCTGGCAGCCCTTATGTCGTGGGGACTGGTCCCAGGACCCTGAGGAAACCAGAGTCTGTGGGTGCTTCAATGAAATGGCATGGCACATGCATCTAACCCACATGTGCTCTCTAACTACTTTGTCTCCAGATTACTTCAATAATGCAATGTACATACCTTGTAAACAACTATTTTGCTATATTTACAGAATAATGACAACTATTTTGAGTATTTTCCATCAATGGTTGGTTGAATCTGTGGATCTAGAGCCCATGGAGGCCGAGGCCAACTGTACACAACAGGACGCCTCGGTGGCTCTGGGAGCAGAGCACCAGGAAGTTTCGTGGGGGAGGGGCTGCCTCCATTCCTTCTGTCTGCCTCCTGCTAGGTGACCGAGTGCCAGAGACTGGCCCTCCCAGCCTTGCTTCAGCAGGGTGCGGAGAGCTGGGCCTGCTGGCTTGCAGAGTGACTCAGTGAGCACAGGGTCCTTGGGGAGGGCCCTGGTGTGTACAGCTGTCGTCCCTGTAGGAATGGGAGTAGCACCGTACAGGGACATGTGAGGACGCAGCTGGAAGATGCCCTCCCCAGCTGAGGTGAGGGCCCTCCGGGGAGGCCAGCCTTGCTGGTACCTTGGCTTCAGACTCCCACCCAGGATGAGGTGCTGGTCGGTGCCGGTCGGTGGCAAATCAGCACGGCCGCATCTCCAGCTCTGTGCTCTCGCTGCTTGGAGCTGTGCTGCTCCCCAGGCACACAGTTCCCTGCAGTTATGTTCCTGGACACTACTTTCGGCAAAGCCAGAAGGGGCGAGGTGAGGCCTCAGCACGCAAGGGGTTATGGGAAGACAGTTACAATGGCATTTCGGGTAAGAAAGCCAAGGTCCGCAATGACACCCAATTAAACAAGCCACATTCAGTGTCGCAGAGACACTGCTTATCGAGTAGGCTTGCTTTGTGAGTGCGGTTGGTCCTTCACGGCCGGTGAGGCCAGCCTCCCTGGTTCTGTTGGAGCTTGTGAGGCCACCCGCCCTTTGCCTTCTCTCTGCTGGATCCTTGCGTAATTGTTTCCTCCTCCTCAGTCATTGCTGCTGGCCTGGTCGGCTGCAGTCTGGATGTCCACCTGTCATTCTGTCTTTCTGAAGCCGTGTTCTCTGAGGTCCTGGAGCCTTAGTACAGCTGTCCTGGCCTCCCCACCGTGCAGCACAGTGACAGACTGACCCCACCCCCCTTTCCTGTCAAAGCCTGCTGTGGGGGCTCACCGGCGGGGCCAAGTGAAGAAGAGCCCTCAGTTGCAGGGGGCTTTGTGTGTCTTGCCCCTGCGCCCGGGGCTGTCTACTGCAGGCTCCTTGGCCAGTTGCTGGGGATTTCCTGTGGTCTAGCCCAAGTCAGAGCTGCCGTCTTCTCTGCCAGGGCTTGGGTTGGATTTGGATGGTCCTTTAATGTTTTTGTTGCCATGTGTTTCTTCCACACTAGGAATACTAATTTGCCTCCAGTACTATGCTGTGACCTTGAGAACTACACAAAAATGTAATTAATGAGTTTAGTAAATGTTAATTAGGTAATTGGAGTTTTCAATGATTCAGATTATGCAGAAGTCTTTGAATCTTTACATGTTTAGAAACATTTTAGTGATCATAGGGAAGTTGGTTGTGGGACTTTAGATGCCACAGACACTCATGACAATACTCCCAATTGAAATAATGGGGTGCAAGCCCATTTAACTAGAAAATTCCCTCTACAACATGTTTTGGGGAGTGAACTATTACATTTGGTGAGTGCCGATTCCTGGGTTTGTTCTCAGCACTTTAGAACTGAACTTTAAGGGCACATTTTCTGAGTACCATCCTACAGGGTAAGGTGCAGAGGATGGATTGGTGCACTCCTGCTTGTCCGCCATCAAGCAGGCTGCCTTAGCGGCTGTCCTTGTTCTGGCGAGGATCTGCAAGGTGTGCACAAGTTCAGAGGGCCTCTGTGGGCCTGCGCTGTAAGGCCAGGCCTCCGCCTCACCGTGTGCTGCAGGAGTGGATGGGCTGAAGGGACCCCAGGCCAGGCGAGGGTGTGTTCGGGGCTTTGTCAGGACTTGGGCTTCGGAGGCTTTTAAAATTGAGAACTTGCCCTTTACTGATAAATGGCCAGACATGGATGATGGCACCCTGGCTGATGGGCAGCATGAGATTGAAGGTGCCTTCGAAGGACCTTCTTCCTGAAGCACACCTTGAGAGCCTCTGATACATAGGGAGCCCCGGGCATGGTGGCACATCCTGGATTGCAGATGGGGAGACCTGGGGTGCTTTCTCTTAGGGAGTTGTCCTCTCTGGAAGTGAAGAGCATTAGTACTTGACAGCCATTGCCTGGGAGCTCGTGTCTGCCACAAGCTGGTGTGGCCCCATCCTCCCCGGCGTCGCTTCCAGGATGCCATGGGCCCCGTTTCTGGTTTCACCCTCAGCTGGTTTCCCGTTTAGCCTGTAAAACAGAAGCGATTGCTCTCTCTTTCCTTGATGCCCCTTTCTGGAGATTGGAAGCCTCGTTGTGGCCCTGTCATTTATTGTGGCAATCCTGCCTTGCTGCTGTCGCTGCCCGTGCCGTGCCCAAGGATGGGCACTAGGGCCCCACGTCTGGTCGCATGGTCCTAGATTTTTCGTAAAGTGCGCTGGATCATTTTTGCGATTCTTTTTCTTTCCACCTGCTGTTTTCGTGTTAGTCTCAGATGCCCTTAGGCGCTCTCAGCGTGATTCTGGCCTGGCCCTGGCTGCGGGGCGGCCCCGTGTGCCAGCGTTTCCCTCCCTTGACGGTGGGAGCAGTTACTGCTGCAGGTGGCATTTGGGATTCAGGTGAGCCGAGCTTGGCGCGAGGGTTGTGCACGGCGGCAGGCAACATCGGTTCTGGGGGCCTTGCACGCCCGGAGTGCTCCTGCTGCATGGGGCACGGCCCACCGACCATCCTCAAGTGTGCCTCTTCACCAGTCTTTAACCCTCTTAGGAATGACTGCACTGGAGACGGTGCTGGGCCCAGTGACGTGCGGAGTCAGCTAGACTGCACGCTCACCTGTGTTCTGCGTTTCCAGTTTTTATTCAGAATGCCTTCTGTTGGGTATTCAATGAGTGAATAATTGAATCTCTGTAGCCTCTTGCCTTGCCCTGTGATCCCACAAGATCTTTGAAGCTAAAACTAGTTTGGGCCCTTAAGGGATTACTAGAAATTAGGTATGTCTGCGTATGGAAATGGCTGCTGTGGTGGGAAGATTGAGTCCTTAAGTAATTTGCTGTTCTAGTGATAATTAGAAGAAAGTCCTGCCCTGGCTCCATTTCCCAGCCTGTTCTCACCGCGTTAGGGGCAAGAGCTTGTGGTCTCGGCAGCTGGTCTTTTCCCTCACCGTGCCATCCACTGAAGAGCGCGTGGTGTTGGCGTATGGTGTCGCCCTGATGGGCCGTTAATTGTCACTCCTGGGAGAGCCGTGTCTGGAGAGGGTTTCACGCCTATTTCTTCTTGGTCATCAGGAATGTTTCAAAACTAAAGAGTAAATTATTTCAAAGTTGATTGAAAGTAGCCATTTTATTAAGTTCTTTTAAGAATGTGCAAACTTGTAAGTTCTTTCTCAAAGGATGTACATCTTAATTCTCAAAAACGGTCTGCAGACTGCCCTGGTGTCTTCTGGAAGGACAGACTTCCTCGCACACTTGGGCTGCCCGCGGCGAGTGCAGGGGCTGTTCCTGGGCAGCCGGCACGGAGGCTGACGTGCTCCCAGATTTACTGCGCATCACCTTGGCTCTCATTCCCGTGAGTATTCATTTTAACTCCACTAATAAGAAACTGATCAAAAGTGGAATTATGAGTTCAGTAGTATTCTATGAAAGGTCAGTTGTTAAAAAGGCACAGTCTGACATTCTGTGAAAAAGGTGCCTTCATTAATCATCCTGATGGGAGAGCTTGGGGTGTTCTCCACCCACGCCAGTGAACCCTGCCAGGTGAAGTTCCGGGGCGCACTGTGCAAGGTTCCATGTGAAAACAAGAATTACTTAAATGTGTGTTGAGATAACTCCATGCCTCGCTTTCGTTCACGGTCTTAAAGTGTGTCTAACGTAGAAACCTCAGGGAGTGTGCCACCTGTTTTACAGATACAGTCAAAGGAATCACCCCCATTTTATAGGTGAACTCCTGCAGGAATGATCTAGGCACTGCTGACATCATTAGGCACACCTGTGCCCAGGTGGAGGGGTGTCCAGTGGACTGTCTGCAAATATGGATGAGGTTTCTTGGGTCTCTTGTTCTGTTGAGGCTAAAGCAATCATGCATTTGAACGTGTTCTGTAAAACAAACCCCATCTGCTTTCCAATGATCATTCTTTTCCTCCTCATTAGAGAAGTGGAGTGCCTACTGTATACATGGAGCTTGGACATTTTGTATTAAACTACCTGGGTGTTTTATGTGTCCTGCCAATCCAGTGTTAAAGTTCAATACAAATATATAAATTATTGAGCAGTTAACCGGTGACACATTCATCAGTGGAACATCTTTTATTGTGGCCTGTTGACAGATTATTTTCATTCGGCCATTAGAGCACAGTATTGTTGGAGCTAAAGCCTGTTTCTCGATTTCCTTTGTCTTCGTTTGCTGCTGTGGAATTCCTTCGAAAGCATCTAAGTATGAGACCAGCCTAGAGTACCAAGTCTGTTTTTTCTCAGGAGCAGGTCTTTTCAGGCAGATTTCTGCAAAGCTCAGTTTCTTTTCTCATTCCATGCTTCTGGTGGGGCTCTGTCAGAAGAGCAGCCACAGCTGGGGAGGTGGCTCAGAGGTGGAGCATGGGAGCGTGCCGGGTCCTCGTCCTCTCGGGGGCAGCCTGCCCTGTAAACACCACCTCCACTGGTGCCCGAGTATTCCCAGAGACCCCCGAGTGTGCATCCCTGAATGATCCATCCTCCAGCTGATCTCAGGCCCCACGTTCCTCACAGTGCTATTGATACCCTCCCTGTGGGACCAGCGTGTGCCCAGGCGCTGTCCTGCTGGGAGGAGCCCTGGTGGAATATCTGTTGGTGCCAACAGCTTGGGAAGCCACCGGGGTGCCGGTTGGGCCATAGCACTGGCCGTTCTGCCATCCCCAGCAGGGCCAGCTCTGCTGCCACAGACCCCAGGGCTGGGGCCCTGGCTTCCTGACACCTGTTCCACATCAGCCCCAGCACACCAGTGTCAGCTGTCGTCACCCTTCTGCAGAAGCTCATGGAGGCCAGAGGATTTGCCCGGCGTCACATGGTGCCTTTCTAGCAGTTTACCGGCTTCATATTAGGATGGCGTCCTACCTGAGTCCTGCAGGAAGCGTGGGGTCCCCTAGCATGCACTTGTGCCTGGGAGGCTCAGCGTGGTCTTGCCCAGGGACGTCCCCCAGCGAGCTCAGTGCCACTGCTGTGTCTGCAGCATCCTGGTCCCTCCTGTGTTGTCGTGATTTTTGCTTAATGGCTGTTTGTGCTACATTGACCAGGTCCATGGGTTGCTTAACATAAATGATTACATTTGCTTATGATTAAAAACTCCCTCCATTAGAAGTACAGCACCCAGGACTGGTAAATGATTTGCTGTTACCGCGGTACACTTCATTAGCCACGTGGCGGGCTCCACGGAGTCATTGTCTAAGAGTTAGGAACACTCGTAATGAGCTGTGTAATATGGACCCTCCAACAGAACTCAGGAGGCCGCGTCTGCAGGAGCAGCACGGCCCACGCCCGCGGCTGCCAGGACCTGTGCGCGCAGCCCCGGCCTGCAGCAGAGGCGGCCGCGTTTCGACTGGGAATGGTGTGGCAGAATGAAGGCTTTTATGACTGGAGCAAGACTTGTTGTAAAAAATTATATACCGTTCATGACCAAAATCCTTCAAAACACTCCGTCACCGTTCCCCTCTGAACCCTGCAGCTTAAGTTTTAAGCATCTTGTGAGTCTCTTGATGCGTGCCACTTAAGGAGAGATTCCGCGTAATGGTGCACATTTGGGAACACCATTCCAGCCCTGCCTGCTCCGCCTGGCACCCCACTCATCGGGCTTCGTCCAGGCACTGGACAGTCATGACCCACGCAATCACGCCCCGGTGCCGTGGCTCCCATCTCGTGTGTACAGTAATGCGGGTGATTGCGTGGTTTATTACCACAGAATGGCTGGCAAAGAGAACTTCCTGGGATAACGACATTAAATGTGATGGGCATTTTTGTGACAGATGTAAAATTCTGAATCTTGAAAGCCATTGGTGGGTCGGGTGGGGTGTTAATTTTTCTGGCAGCGGGAGTAAGAGCTTGCTTATCTTGGTGCGGATGGAATGAGGCCTGCTCGGTAAAGATGAGTCACAGTGACTGGCCAGGAGACGGGACAGCGTGGGGTCTGCAGTCCTGGAGGCCCGGCTGAACCTGGGCTGTCCCTGCCATTTGCTAGCCATGCGGCCTCTGTGAGTGTCCAGCCCTGAGGTCTGATTGTCAAGATGAATGAACACAATCTCGTGATGTGTGGGGAGGGGTAGACCAGACCCCAGGTGCACGGAGCCGAAGCTGTGGCTTGTGCGACATCAGCGTCCCCTGTGGTCTAGGGCAGCCTCCATGCCCGTGGTGGCCCAGGCCATGACCTGGGTCACCTTATCAGTGTCCTGAGGCAGAGTCTTGCTCCCTCTGGAAGGAGAGCCTGGCTTCCCCTCATCAGTTTTGTGACCTCGGTACTCCTGCTCGCCCCCTGCATTCACCTCTGTAGAGTTTTATCTCGCTTACATATTTTGGAAGTCCTATGTTACAGTAAGAGATCATTTTGGGAAATTATGAATTTTGCTGTAGAAATTATATTTTTTAAAAACAAAAAATCGCCTGTTGAGTGAGAGTGCAGAATCCCACGTTCCTTCCTGCGCAGGGCGAGGCCGGGTGGCAGCAGGTACTGGGGCTGCGGGATTCCAGTGTTCATGGATTGCCGATTTTTGGAGTCTGGGGTGCACTTAGACTCCACCTCAGAATTACTCCATCCATGCTCGAGCCCCTGATTCACAAGCCCCTTTCCATTCTCTCAGGCCTGTGTTCTGATTGTTAGGAGGGTGAATTGTTCTTGTGCTGTTGGGAGTGGACTGTTATGGGCTGCCCAGTGATGGGGAGCTGTGGCCCGTGCACCCCCCCCACAGCATGTCCAGAGGAGGGTGGCTTTGACCCTTGATCCGTCCTCGCTGTGCCTCTTGTCTTCTGCACTTGGAAGTGGCCAGAAACGGTGCGAGGGCTCGGGTCTCGCTGGCAGTGCTGAGTGCACTGAGGGCAGAGGCAGATGAGGCCGTGCAGTCCCCAAGGTGGGCGAAGTGTCCGTCCTGACCCCGCCCAGCGCTTCCAGCTTGCTGACCGCTGCTTTTTCCTCCCATGCCCCTGGTGCATCTCCTCACCTGCCCCTGTGCCCACGAGAGCCCACCTTTTCTAGGAGGCCACTTTAGGGACCAGCCTCCTTGGCAACTCATGGTCCTGAGCTAAGCTGGCCCTTCTGGGTCACTGTGGCCGGGTCGCAGCCCACCGCTGCCCCTGGGTCTTGGCTCTCCTCCTCCTGCAGGGTGCTAGAGGCCGTGTCCATGCAGAGACTGCCACTGTCTTTGGGCTGCCAGATCTTCCCCCAGCAGACCAGAGCTTCCACAAAGAGATGACTTCCTTTGCAGGCACCCGTTGCTCTCTGCAGCCCCTGAGAGTGAGCGCAGCAACCGCCTCAATGGGTTTCGTGTGCACTGAAAGTGCCAGGGGCTGGGAGGGCAGGAGGCAAGCTGGCGCCTCACATGGAAAACCAGAGCCCTCGTGAGTGACGGCGGGCTGCAGACGGACAGCAACTTCCTTGTAGGTGTGGAGCTTAGAGTTATAGGCACCTTGAGCTGCTGACAGGTAAAAGACAGTAAAAAAGTAGTGAAAGACACAGCCACCCTCAACTGATCTACAAGGCCATGAAAGCTTCACTTTGAATAATATGCAGTAGATGTTAGAGGAATGGAGCGCTGGTGTGTGCACCCTCGGCCTCTCTGATGAGCGTCGTGATACAGCGTGTTGATTGATGGATAAGCCGTGGTGTTCCCAGTGTTCACGTCTGTGGCTGAGAGGAAAATATATTGAAAAGGAATGTAAAATATTGAAATTTAGAAGTTGTTAGACCCGACTATCATTTCTTGTTCCTTTGGATGTGGTAGACAAGCTGCTAATTATGCCGCGTGCAGGCATGCACCTGTCTCAGGTGCCATATGCAAAGTGTGACATAAATCTGACTCAGCCTGTGCACTTGGGCTACAGTCCCGGGAGCATTGGGTGGCATGTAGGGGCGAGCCCCATGCAGCCCCATTCCCCACAGAATTGCACTTGGGACCCTGGGACATTTATTTCAATGATTGATATCTGAGGTAGCTGTCTTGTGGTGCAGAGTGTTAAAATGTCACCACCTGGATGACCCCGAGCTCCCGAGGTGCGGTCCCCTCTTGCTGGGTTCCAAGCCAGGCGCGTCTGGGTTAGGCTGACTGCAGACAGGCAGACCCACAGGCCTGAGGTCTGCCACAGCTTGGTTTCAGATCTGAGGGGTCTCTGCCCTTGTCAGCTCCCCTGCCTCCGGGCCCCTGTCCTGGGATCCAGCCAGACTGCTTTCCTAGCTCCGCCTTCACAGGACTGGCCCTCCTCTCCCAGCTCCTGCGGGTGAGGGCGACTCTGCCTGCCTGCTGCTCCCTGCCCAACCTTCCCCACGTATCCCTCCTTGGAGGGTCCTGGGTGGAGCAGCCTCGCCCTCGTCCTGGGTGGGCGTGCTCAGGTGGCCGCGGCCCTCCCTGTTTTGCTCACACACCCCTTTGCAGCATGACTTTTGCCACCCTGTGTTGAGGGCCCAAGACCCGCTCACCTTATGAGTCACTGCCCAAGGCGTGCAGTGGTGCCCGTGGCCATGAGCATCACAGCAGGCTCAAGGCTGAGAAGTGTGGGGGCAGCGTGCAGGGCCGGGCTGGCCCCGAGGCCTCCATGAGCATGCTGAACCCCGCAGCACCGTCTCGCGGCCACAGGAGCAGAGCGCCGCCTGCCTGGGAGCTCCCGAGAGGGCCATGCCTGGGTGGGGGCGGGTCACGTGGGAGGCCTCTGCATGGCGCACACCACAGTGCAGGGGGAGGGGGCATTCAGCACAAATGCCACTTGCACAGCAGCGCAGAGGTGCAGTGAGTGATGGGACGCTCCCCATGTCCGAGTGCCCAGGCCAGCTTTGTGAGTTGACCTTCCCCAGGATGGCAGTTGGAGGCCACTCTGATGACTCTTCTGTGTCCCTCATCAGGAGATGGGTTTGTTAATCCATCCCCAGAACCTGGGCTGGCCTGGTTGCCTGGCTTGGTCAGTGGAAGGTGGCAGAAGTGACTGGGGGGTGCCAAACCTGGGCCTCCAGAGGCTTTGCACGTCATGAGTAGGAATTCCGAGTCTGGTGAGAGGGAACCCGCGTGGCCCCTTGATCATTAGAGACCAGGTAGGGGAGCTCAGCCAGTGGGCAGCCAGACAGCCAGCATGTGGGAGGAGCACGGGGACCTCAGTCCCTCACTACAGCTCTGAGTGGTCTCACCTGCAGCCACCTGGGCCTGCTCAGCAGACACTTGGGAGAGACTGCCATTCATCCTGTAGGGGTGAAGACCGCCTGTTCTCCCTCGAAGCTCCGGGTTCCCCAGGAGGATGCGCACAAAGGTGGTGCCATGTCCTTGTGTGCATAGTAACACACTCTGCCACTGACGCCGCTCATGCTACATTTGAAATGGCATGCAGGGGTGACAGGGTCGTGGCTGTGCCTGTTAGGGAGCTCACGCCCTGTGCAGCGGGTCTGAGCCTGGCCTGGCCTGGTGAGGGGCGTGAGCAGGACAGCCCCCATGGGAGATTATGCCAGCTCTTACCCAACAGGCTGCTTCGCCTGTTAATGGACAAGTCGGGAGTGGGCACAGTGGGGCGGCTGTTCCAGCCCAGGTGGAAGGCTGGGAGAGGCCTGTGCCCAGGCACCCTGTGGCGGGATCACATCACTGAACATGGCACGGTTCTTGGGGAGGCCCATGAGTCCCATGCCCCTCCCTCCCTGTACTTGACCACCGAGGGGTTAAAGAGGAGCAGGTTCTAGTTTGGGAGCCAAGCTGCTACAAAAAAGCAAAGCACTATGAGAAACGTTCCCTGGTGTGGGAAGCCGTTCCCCTGGGACTCAGCAGTGTCCCCCATCGTTCCTGTGGCTCGGTCCCTTCAGGATGCTGCTGTCTTCCTGCTGAGGCTCCGCCTAGGTTGCTGTATTTCTGTCAAAGCTCTGCTGGTCATCGTTGATCTGGTGAAGGCCAGCAGGGTTCAGGTGCCACAGGATGGCCGATGTCCTTCGCTGGGCTCCAGCCTCTTGGGTTTTATGGAGCAGTGCTGGGCTCAGAAGGCCCCTGTTGAGGGTCGTGGCAGGGGCCTGTGTTCTGGGTGGCTGCCGAGTGGCTGCAAGCAGCAGGTCAGCATTGGTGATGGATCCCTGGCAGGAAGCGCCTCTGTGGCGCCCTCCACGTTTTTCTGCGTCCCCACTGCACCTGGTGTGATGTCCAGGGTGCTGCAGATGTGGTAACCCGAGTGGGCTCACCAGGGCTGCTGTGTTCTTCCTCATGGCAAGCACCTGCTTCTCCTTGCGCCTCAGCCCCTCCCACGCACTGGGTCCTACCCCTGCCTGGCTGGTGCATGTGGACGTGGCTGGCCGCCTCTAGCTATTGGCCTGCCCTCCAGCTTCTGTGGCCGTGTGGGACAATGGCGTCCTGTATTGAAGGGCATTGTCTGTTCCTGAAAGAGTGACTGCCCCATGGCTGTCCCCCACCATGCCGCATCCCCACCCAGACAGATGGTGGACATCCTGGGTGCCAGTGGCTTTGCTGTCCCAGACACCTGCCCGAGAGCAGCAGCAGCTCAGCCAGGGCCGTGGGGCATCAGGACTGCAGCAGCCCCAAGAAAGAGCTGCCTCCCCAGAAACTGGGGCGAGGGGCTGAGGGTGCCCCGAGAGCAGATTGAAGCCCCGTCCCCAGCTGGAAGGCGGTTGGCAGCCTTATTCAAGGAAAAAGAAATCTCCTAGAGTCCAGGCCCACTGTCTTGGCAGTAATAAAAGCTAGTGCAGATTTACTGGTGTAGGAGTTTTAACTGTGATACTGTGGAATGGGGGGTTATTTTGTGTTCAAGAGCTACATTTATCACAAAAATGATGATATACAAATCACTTCCATATCACAAAATGTTCTTGGTCAAAATTGGCTTGAGGCAAGTGATATCTTCGAGTAAACAGTATATGAAGACCATATCTTAAAATGATAGATCACCTAATTTTGTTCTGACAGAGGTTTTTGCCGCAACAAGCATCTGTCATTGAAATACCAATTCGGAGATATGGAAGCCAAATTGTAGAGGTTTCCTTGGATCTGTCACTCCTAACTTAGGAACACTACCGTTCCACATTGTAGTTTTTATGTAAGATGTTAGGTAATGCTGCACTTTAAGGAATGTTAAAATAAACAATTTAGAGAAACCATGCTCATGCTTTAAATACAGACCTTACATTTAAAGCACAGAAGTCAGGAATGGCTGAGAAAGCACTGGCTCTTTTTATGTGCAAACACCATGTTGAGCTTGCTCTGACGTTAGGCTCTGAGCCCGAGTTACATCTCCCGAAAGGTGAGACTCGGCATTGTGGTCTCTGGACTTCGTGCATTCACACAGGAATCTGGCTTTTTTTTTTTTTTTTTAAGGATTATAATGTTCTAAAATTTTAAGTGCCGCTGTGGTGCCATCCTGACAGGGGACCAGGTTCACAGCTCAAGATGATGGTGATGTCATGAGGCCTCATGGGGGGGTCTCTTGGCATTCCTCCTTGTCAGGAGGTCTCACACAGGGAGCCTTCCAGGGACAAATGTCCTGGGATTTGGGAGGCAAGGAAGAATCAGATGTTTCTAAGGAGGACAGCAGGTAGCTCCCACTGTGCTCTATGCCAAAAGAAAAGAGTTGATCTTGGTCCAAAACTTGATGATGTGACAGTTAACAGTAGAGTCTGAGATGGTGGGAGACGCAAAGATTTGCCCTTGATGGCTAGTTTGTAGACTGTTGGAAGGAGGCATTTTTTAAAAGCCCGAGTTGCCATGAGGCCTCGGAGGAGTGAGGCACTGAGCTCTGTTCCACGGCTCCCCTGGCCTGGAGGTGGGGCTCAGCAGCTCTGTCCATGCCTCTGGACTCCTGGCCCAGAGCAGCCGCCTGAGATCTGGGTTTTCAAGCGTTCTCTGGACTTCCAGCATAGGAGCAGCCCCGCAGCTGCCTTTCCAGCTGGCCCTCGTGCTGTGCTGTGACAGCGTGAGGCAGGCCTGGGTGTCTTCCAGCCGTCTAAGTCCTCATAGGGCAAGAGATGAGCTACACGGCAGCCTCCAGCCCCGCCACTTGGCCCTGGCGGGTGATGGGCCACCTGCTACAAGCTCTGGTCTCCTTTCCTGCTAAAATGAGGTCCTCACAGTTGGTCAGTGGGCTCAGAGGTGACAAGGGGTGGAAAATGCCAGACCCAGTCCGTGCCCAGGTCTGATTGGCGTGGTGGTGATAGTGCTCAGCAGTGTCACCTGTGTGGGCTTGGCCTTGATGACGGGATCTCCGGCACAGGCTTGCCGCAGGCCTGGCTGGCTGTTGCAAGGTTCACCTGACAGCTGGTTAACTTTCCCAACCTACTGGTTTCCAGAGACGCTTGCAGGCGGAGCCCCCTCATCCCAGCCTGCTGGCCAGTGACTGCTGCTGTCTGGCCCCACCATGACTGTCTACCTCCTTGCTGTTCACGGGTACTTGACGTAGATGGTGAGGTGTATGGCTGGGTCTGCACTGTGAAAACTGTTCTTGGGGTTCAAAACCAACAACTCCATGGGTCACAGACTTGTTAAGGAAACTCTTTGCTCCTGGCCCCTTGCCCCACACATGGGAGGAGGGACTGAAGATCTGGAATGTTTTCAGGCTGAGCCAGAGAGGCCTGGTGGGCAGTGCCGCCTCAGGTGCGCCCAGTGCCCCTTAGTGAACCTGCTCTTGCCTGGGCGCAGGTGTCCTTGTAGCCGCTGTTCCAGTTGAGTGTGTGCACATGGTGTTACTTTCTGCTTTCAAAGACAAAACATTCACACAAATGTGTCTTCCCTCTTGATTTTAGCAGGGGATTTTATTTCTTTGCTGCCTAAACACAGCTTGCTCTCTCTACTTGGATCACTCTGGATCGACACCGGAACAATTCCTTCTCTGAAAGGGGCTATTTCCACTCCTTACCAAGTTATTTTAACCCCAGGGCCACACCACCCTCTGGGTCCCACATGTGCCTGGCCACTGCAGAGGCCCATAGGTGCTTTGTTTGAATATCGTCTTTGGTCCTGTGGTCATAATTAGAATAGAGTCCAACTATCCCAGAGGCAAAGGTTTTGAGTAGGCACAGAGGGGTCCTCTGCCCCTTTGTATTAATGGAGCTTTTATTTGAAAGAGGCCAGAGTCCTTGCTCCAGTCGGTGCAGTGACTGGCAGGTCTGTGTCTGCCAGTCCAGCTGCGTATCCAGCTGAATGCCTGCAGGTTACCAAGGTGTGCTTCTTGGAAGTGGCCAGCGTGAGAGGAGCAGCCCCGGTCAACGCCCACGCCATGCACGTCATGTGCTCCAGCATCAGGACAGAGGGCCCGCCAAGTCTATTTTCAAAACAAGTGATTTTGAGAAATATTGGAGTGAACTTATCAAAACTGGTGAAGCTGATGAAGTGAAATAAAAATACTGCAGTGAAAATTATTTTAGTGCCGCATAATGAGTTCTGTTTTTCATATCTGGCAGATAGCACCCACTAAATCTAATCTGCAATGCTGAGAATTATGCCATTTTTTATGATTTGTTTAATTTTGACTGAAAAAAATTGACTATTCATCGATTCTTGACCTGAGAGTATTGAGGAAAAAATTTAGTTAATAAGAATTTTCATGAGGTGTAAATTTAAATGTATGAGGATTCTGCCTGTCCTGTAGTTCCATAGACATTAATTTAAAAATCCTATAAGGGCCCGAGGGCCGAGGCGTCGGAGGCAGCCATGGTGCTTTACTGGGGGCAAGGTCTGGCGAGGCCAGTCAGGAGGACTTTTATGTTTTCTCTGCATTTTTTGGTTATATGTGGCAGAGCTTAATGAGGGTCTTTTTTTTTTTTTTTTAAATAATCCCTGGCTGTGAAATGGCAGCGGGCCACTGAAGAGGAGCAGGTCGAGCAGGAACTGCGGTCTGCTGCTGTGGGTGCGGGTGGCGTGCTCAGCAGAAAGTTTGTTGCTGGTCCCTGCGTCTGCGGTTCAGATGGCTTTAAAGAATTCATGAAAAATGAAGGGTCCTAATATTGAAGTTGCAGAGTGTGAGTGAGTGACACATTCCTTACACACCTCACCTGTCAGCGTTTCTAATCAACTCACTCAGCCTCTCGCTGCTTAAATGATACAGGCAATATTTCCTGTAATAAACACCCCTAAGTCTAATGAGAGGCCCTAAGGCAACTTCAAATGTATGAATTCATTATAATTGAACAACATAATCTGCAGGGCAAAGATGCCTGCTACCGGTCTCTTAACTTCACAGGGCCGGGTGTTTTATGAAAAATGTTATACATTTTGTTTACAACATATTGCTGCTGTTTGAAGTATTGTATGTTCCTGTAGTACATAAGATGGGGCCGCATAATGGAGGGAAAATCGGGGAGGCAATCTTTCATTTTGTTCTTGTATGAAAAATTCAAAAGACGGAAAACTCACCCAGAGAAATTTTGCAAGCATATTATTTTCCAATGTTTCGATCAATTTGTCTGTCAACCATGCTGAGAGGTGGAAGGGGCCAGCAAAAGCAATTTAGCTTGTGAGGTCCAAAATAGGAATGTTCTAGGGAACCTTGTCACATGCTATTTCTTTATATTAGAACCACCGTGTGTTTTATTTGCTGGTCATATCATGAAGAGAAATTGATATCAATCATTTAAGTGAGCTATGAATATCTGATATAAATATTACGTTTAGATGCATGCATCAGAACAAAATAAATTAACCTCTTAATGCACGCAAAAACCTTTCGTGTGACAACAGGCCTCTTGTTTTGGATTTTTCCATTTAACAATTCGCAGCGTATTTTAATTGATAGTACCCAAGTGACGCTCTGTAGAAACATCTTGCATATGAACGTTACTGACCCTGCCAGGGCTTTAATTAAGCTATAATCTTCCTCTAGTCAGTACATCTGGGATTGATAAACACATCCAAACCATACTTACAAATCCAAGCGTTGCTTTTTTCAAAAAACAAACAACAAAAAAAACATTGGGGAAGAAACAGGAGTTTTAAATAAAGGACATTGAACTTCCAGTTAATTTTTGCGTGGAGTTTGCCGCAGTTGGGATGTTGGGTTAGTTAATTCCATGTCCCTGCAGCTTTTCCTGGAAACCTGAATTCTGCACTGACCAGGCACCCAGCCCTTTGCCTTCACGGCGTGGAATACCGCACGAAGGTTAGTTTTCCGGACGAGGTATGTTTCAGAGGAGCCCGTTTAGATCAGTGGGCCTGTAGGAGACTGCCGTCTAATCGTGTTTGGTGGCCCCAGCCAGTGTCCTGCGGTACCACCCTTACTCTGAGGTACCAGGCACTTGTTTTGAGCCGCGGCTCCTGCTCACACGTAGCAGTTCTCCGTGAGCTCGACGGTCCCTCCAGCTTTTCAGAATCTGGAGCATGCTGTAGCCTTCCTGAGGAAGCTGGAGGCAGGGAACAAGCTTGACAAGTGAAATCACGTCTTTCCAGTTCATGTAGATATTAATATTGAATTGTGTTCCTACTGGAAAATGTCATGAAACATGAGTCTGTTAATTAGGACAACTTGGGAGAGTGACTGTGGCATCCAGCAGGCTGTTCCATACCATGACCGAGCTGCTGTTCTCCAGTGGTTGCCTAGTGTTTGATTGCATGCACACAAATGCTCCAACATTTAACAGCTCCTGTTCACACTCGGAATCTTTCTAGGTTTCTGTGGTCTTGTTGTTGGAGCTATTTCAATCATAGTCAGCTCTGCACATTCTTCTATCTTTGTGTACTCATAAAAGTTTATGTTGAATAAATTATGACAAGTGGAATTTAAAATTGATAGCATTGCAAATTCTTTTAACTTTTCATATTTTAAGGTTGACTATTTTTATACCTATTAGTGACTTGTGTTTTCTTGATTAAAATACTTTTCTATTTGGTATTTTTTTACTTATTGATTGGTAAGAACTTTTTGCATATTAAAGATCACTATTGCTATTTTGAGTTTGACCATGGATATTTTTTTCCCCTAAGAGTTTATGTGGACAGTTTTTAGAACTTAATTTTGGCAGAATTTATAGAAAAACTACAGATAGCAAAGAATTTTGATACACTCATCATTCAGCTTGTCCTGACGTTAACAGCTTACATAACCATGGTGCATTTGTCAAATCTAAGACATGAAAAGTGGCGCACGTGTAGTCAGGTCTTTCCTTCTGGCTTGCAAATACCGTGGCAAGCCATGCAGAGGTCTTTCACCTTGGGGTTGTTCTATTGATAGTGTTAATCACCATGCTTATTTTTAATCACCTTTTAAAAGGTTTTATTTTCACATTTTCATCTTTGGTTTGTTTGAAGTATATTTTATTTGTAAGGTATTTGGTTAGAACTTTTATTTTCATACAAATGCTAAACTGAATTTTTTAATTGTTTTAATTAGTCCACTTTTTGGTTATGTACGTCTACAAAGACAAGAGGAGCCGATGCTGCCAGTCTTTATTTTTGCAGTTTATTATCTCATCCTTTTCCCTATTTCTCTTGTGACATCAAATGTATGAATAGTTCCCAAACAAGATCATCACGCATAGGTCTTCCAGTATGTACCAAACCAACTCTCCAGGTCATTGGGTTGATAAGTTTTCCTCAGATCCTTAGATGAGTGTCTTTGTAACTTTGCAAATGTGGATTTTTATATCACAAATGAGTCAGAGTCACTTTGGAGGACGTGGGACGACCTGGCCCAGCATGATGCGGAGCTTCTCTGTAGTCCACTGGGCGCCAGTGTCTGAGACCAGCACTGAGGATGTCCTGGGGGTGATGTGCACCTGCCCAGCCTAGGGTGCGCCCTTGATGGATTGTCATCGAAGGGTTCCCGCTCTACCTGTGGCTTCTTGTCCTTTCTGGAGAACACCTTGCTTTGGAGACTTTGGTAGGGATTAAAGAAGTGCAGGTTGTTATTTACCTAAGATGCACACCTTGGCTCTGACCTCGGGGGCCAAGGTAGGCTGAGGTGAGTCTGAGGCCTGCGGCCCTGTCTGCCCCGAAGGCCTTTGTCTTCTAACAAAGTCGGTGCATTGAACAGCTTTCTGAGGAACGTTGGAAAGATTTTGCTAAGACATTAATGACTGATACAGCATTTTAGTATCTGTGACTTTGTGTCTTGTTTTGGTCATAAGTCTGCTTCTCTTTAAACATCTGTGTGTGGATCTGGTTTGGGGTAAAGAGCGTTACCATTTCCTTCTCCTTGTCCCTTTGCAGGCAGGCCTGAGTTCTGATCTTGGCTGTGCCACTCCCCGTGTGCCGGGCCTCAGTTTCTGTCTACACCACAGATCGTGCCCTAGCCTGCGGGTTCTAGGAGCCCTCCCTGTGGGGCAAGGCCCAGGGCCTCCGTTGGGCTTGGGTGCTAAGTGCGTGCTTGTGAAAGGCTCCGTGCACCATCCTGGACCTCCCTGGCAGTTTTCCCTTCTTAGAAACTATTAATATTTTACTGCCTTTCTGGCTACTTCAAAGCCAGTTTTTCCTCATTCTCTCAGATTTCTTAAATCTAAGATTCATTCCCAACAGATAATTGATGCATGAAGCAGGTGGCTGATAAGTGGGCAGGGGCTGAAGGGCCTGGGTGTGGCCTCCAGTCCTGGACTGGCAGCCTGTGACCTTGGGCACACGGCCCAGTCTCCCTGCACATTCCCCTTTGTGGCTGGGAGTCGTGGGAAGCTTGGAGGGGCGTCTTGTGTAACAGCGAGTTTGGAGACTGCCGTCCCCGTCTTGGGGACTTATGTAAAGGCAGCTGTTGTTGGCAAGCAAATTCTTTGCCATCCCAGGTATGCCGGGAGCGCCTAGGATTGCCATTATGTTGACCTAATGGGAAGATTAAGAGTTACCAATTTCCACGTTGCGTTAAAACAGATGAAGACAAGCAGAGCATTTTCCAAAATGGAAGGAAAAATGGCCACTGTTTGATTCCTCGTCACGTAACCACAGTGAAGTTCAAAGTGGGCCTGCACAGGGCTCCGCTTGTGCCCTGCCTCCTTCCAGGCAGCCACACAGCACTGGAGCCCTTGGTGGGTGCCCACTTGGGGCCTGGCGTGTATGGGCATGGAGCTGGATGGGTGGGGTGGCCGGGCACTCTGGGCCAGGTTCCTCAGGATCAGGGCAGCGTCAGGTGAAGCCAGCCTGCTGTTTCTAGATGGTCCTGTGCCTTCGTCACTTCTGAAGAGCCTGAGGGCACTGGGAGATGCAGGACATCTTCAGTGAAATGTGCTTGTTCTCAGGAAGATGATCAGAGAAGCCTGGTCCAGAGCCCCTGCTTGGTGGGCGTGGCATGGAATGAGTCTTGGCTGGGGACCTGGAGCCTCTCCATGGAGGCTTAAAGGTGTGTTCAGGAGCCACTGGAATGTGGGCCAAGGGCTTCCCTAGAGTGGATCGCAGTGAGGCTTCCGGCTTCCACGTCTTGGTCATCAGCTCCAGCACTGACTCAGGTAGAGTTAACCTGTGTGTTTCCATTTTCCATGGAAAGGGAGAAATCTCACTCCCACTGCAGGGTGGCTGTCAGACGTGAGAAGCCAGCCAGTGCAAGGCTGTGCACTGCGCCTGGTCCTGGCAGGCTCCTCTGCACTCACCTTGGCACTGGGGCTGGCCCTCCCGGGACACTCCAGGAAGCCCAGCACCTATTGCTGGGTACATACTTTCATTTTCCTCTGAAGTCCACCAGCCTCCCATTTATGAGCCCTCCAGGCCTCGAGCGGTGCCATCCATCCGGGAGACAGCTGTGACCTTCGGAGAGAAGGCAGAAGAGATCTGCCCACCACAGATTCAGGCACGAAGGGCCAGCGGCCCACACGGCTCAGCTCTGCACCCTGGGCACCAAAGCCTGAGCGCTGTGTGCACTGGGCCCCGGCCGCTTGCTCCTGATGCCCAGGGCTTTCCATGGACTGTGCCGTGGAGTGGAGGCATCACTGGCCAGGCCTGCCCCACATCCCCTGGAGGCTGCGAGGCCTCACCATGCTGCCCGTGTCCTGGTGGTTCACCTCGGTGACAGACTCCGCCTTAGGCAGTACAAGCCAAGTCCTATTCAAGTTCATCCTGATTACTTCCAGGGGAGTGTGGGTAGAATGTGGACTCACACTCACGTCCACTGTCCCAATGGGTGGCCCTCCAGGCACCTGCATGTGTCCACTCAGTTAAGATCCTTCTTGCAAATGTGGTTTTGGAGCTGAGGTGCCCTTGACTGTGCTGACGGCCACGGTTCCGGGAGCCACGGTTGCTGTCCTGAGGAAGCCTGCATGCTGACAGGTCTCCCGTCTTCTGAAACCACTGTTGAGTCCTGGGATGGGGTGCAGTAATCAAGTGTTTTGGGGTGTCTGCCATTAATTACGTTTCATCACAAAGCAGTGTGGGCTTGTGCCACTGAGAAGATAATGCTCTTGTGAGCCCAGAAAGGGTTTGAGACTGATGCACTAGTGGACACCTGCTAACAGCACGCTGCTGTGGGATTTAACACTGGGGACGGTGGTTTGCACCGGCAGGAGCCACCGCATGGGTGGCGAGCACTCGAGCACACACCTGTCGTCTGCACCACAGCGGCGGCTCCTGCTCCCCACCCCTGTGGTCCTGCGGTGGCCTGCTGAGGCTGCGTACCCGCCTCCTAAGTCTGCGCAAGCCGGGAGGATCACCATGGAGTTAGGGACCCTGCGACTCCCAGGGCTGTGGTCCTTGGCAACAGGGCTGCAGGTCTCAACAGCCTGTCATTGGTGTCTTGCGTCCACTCCAGGCACGTCTTACAAGCAAGCCGTTTTCACATTGGGCCCCTCTGTCCACTGAATGAAGCTGTCCCTTCTGACGAGAGGGTGGAGGAGACCTGGCACTGTTTGTCATGCACCCCGGTGCAGATGCTTCTCCGAGTTCTAGGCTGTTCTGAGTTTCTTCCTCTGAAAACCTCCACTGAGTGCAGGGCCCAGGTGTCCTGTGTCAGAGGGGACCCTGCCTGCACAAAAAGCACATGTCACATGTTGCTCCTCGTGGGTTGGAGGGGTGTGTGGGTGCCCGTGGACTGGATGGTGTCCTCCTAGAGGCCCACCTGTGTCTGGGATCCTGGCAACGCCTTGTAAAGCAATAGTGACATCAGCTTCAGTCCAGAATACTCAAGAAACATGAGGGTGGAGTGGGGAGCTTTCTGTTGACTTAGAAGTTCTGTGACTGTCCTTTATGAGGGTGCTTTTCCTGTCCTAAGAGCAGGGCCATGATGGCCCTGTGTGCTTCTATTTGCAGAGGCCCCCTGAGGTCAGGCTGGTCACTGCAGGTTAACATTCTTTTTTAGCTCTTATCCTGAGTCATTTATATGGTGCAGGCTTGTTCACAATGGGAAAATGCACTTCCCCTGAGCTGCAGCCCCAACGCTATCCCTGAGAGCTCCTTTCTAAACAGGAAGGTGGGAGTTAGTTTCATGTGGGGACGAGGTACGGGACAGTGTGTGGGTTGCAAGAAGCTGGTTTCCTCACCCTGGGTATGTGTCCCTGGTGGCCACTGTTCTGTGATTTGAAAAAGCTGAGGAGCTGGTGGTCTGTCCTCGGTGAATTAGTTCAGACCTTTCTGGTGTGCCAATGCTCATTTCCAGAGTGCACAGTGTTTCTGGGTTCTGCTTGTGATGGGTGGCTGACGGGCTCAGAAGACCACGCCAAGTTCTCACGTGGCTGGATTTCGCGATTCCTTGCTTTTAATAGCTTTAGTTGGCGGCCTCGTAACTCTCCACTCTGCGGCTGTCCTGTGTTATTCATAGTGGTCAGTCTTGACCCTCACTGCTGTTTTTGAAGAAACAGAGAGGAGAAAATTGAGATGCAGATTAGTTTCAGGGCGGATGATGTTATGCCTTAGAATAAAGGTTTTCCTGTTTCTGCTTTTCCTGTACCTACTTCTCCCGTTTTCCTGTCTGAAGTGTGTGGATTTTAATGCAGCAGCGAGCCCCTGGCTGCTCTGGCAAGTGCCCAGCCTGACCAGGCCACGGCGGTCGCTCTGCCTGCTGCATATCAACTGCAGGCTCTGTCGGCCGAGAGTTATTTCTTTTTTAGAGGAAGGATATTTATGACCGAAAACAGTGCTAAAAACATGAGAATATTGATCATGGTTTTGAGAGATGCTTGCACTGAATCACTTGATATACCTAAATATCGGCTTTATTCCATCTTTCCTAAAAGACAGATTGCCAACACAAAAGATGAACAATCTGGAGGGTGAAAATCTTATATCTTTCTGATAGGCTGTCTTGCTTCCCTCCATAACAACAGGGAGAAGAGAGGTCTGCGTGGCTTCCGCAAATAAGGAGCCAACATAATAAGCCGGGTATTGGAAGCTGCTGTAAAACTGCCTTGGGTGTACTTGATTTAACTTGGAGTAATAAGTTAAATTAACATCAGATGGAAACTCAAATAGCTAAACATTTAACCAGTCTCACAATAAACAATTATTCTAAAATCAACATAAAAATAAAGACAGCAAAAGACCCATTATCATCTGAGGACCTAATTCATTGTTTTTAGAGGTAATCTTTCGAGGCTCCCATGGATATTTATAAAGGGACGAATGAAGCTAATTATTTACCCTTCAGATATTGTGTGAGGCAAGCACTTCCTGCCATTTGCCTTTTCCTGAAAATCGGGCCTGTTTGGGATCCAGCTGGCATGCTGCTTTGTGGGTGAAGGAGGAAGGTGGAGCGGTGGGCTGTGCCCCTCCCCAGCATGAAGCGTGATTTCCTGGAATTGGTCGCATCCCAGGGTGGCAGTTTGGGTCCTATTCTTCCCGTCTGTCAAGCTCCTCCCACCCCCTGCATGTGTGGAGGGCCCCCTGTGGCATGTATAGCAGGGTTCTTTGAATGTCCTGAGCCAGCGTGTGCCAGCGCTGTCCTTCCTGTTTCCAGAGCCATTCCGTTGAGAGTTGTGAGAGAATGCTGGCCTGCAGGGAAATGTTTGGGTCCCATTGCCGTGCCATTGGAACCAGCCAAACCAGCTATGGGGACCACTTATTTGACCCGGGGGCTAAAACATGGCTTCAGGGTTGGTGAATGGCTGCTGCAGGCTGGGGGAGGCAGGCCGTGCCGCCCTGGGTCACCACAGCTGGCCAGGCCTGCTCTGAGGAGCACACAAGATTGGTGTGTTAGGGGCAGGAACCTGGGCCTGGCGGGGAGGAGTCGGGCACGGGAGCAAGGTGGCAGAGTGCAGGCCTCGGTGAGAAGGGCCGCCAACAGCGAACTGAGGGACAGGCATGCGTCCTCGAGCTCACAGGCATGACGGGAACTTGTGGGGTTATACAACACAGAGCTAGGGATGCTGCAGGGAAATGCCCACAGAGCTGCCCATTGGGTCATTTAAGCAGCGGCCTGGCACTGAAGTTGGTAAGCCCGTGGCAGGCTGGCCGCCCTCTGCGGGCCCTGCAGGTGTTGCAAGTTTTAATTTCCAACATATACAGATGAGGCGCTCTGGTCTCAAATGCTGCTGCTGCTGCTGCATTTTCTTTTTGTATATGACTTATTTTTATTTTTGGTAAACTGTATTTTATATACTCCAAAGTACAGCTGCTCAGGGTGTACCCTTTAGTGGTTCATGCATCAGTAGTTGCTTGTCTAGCACCACAACGTAACATTAGAACGTTACCTCCTCCCTTCAGCAGTCAGTTCTGTTGTCCTCTGGCCCCAGCCACCTGGGGTCTGCTGTCTCAGGATTTGTCCACACTGGTGGTCTCACAAAGCATGTTTTCGAGGCTCATCCACTCACAGCATGTATGGGTACTTCCTTCCTTTGGCCAGATGATCTTCAGTCACGTGACAGATGGCATCCTATTGACCTGGTCATCCCCTGGTGACATGGGGTGGTTTCTAGCCTTGGCTTTTGGGAGCAGGCTGCTGTGATCATTCACGTGTGTTTGTTCCTCTTGGTACGTATCTAGGACTCGAATGGCTGGATCCTGTGAAAATTCCATGTTTAGCATTTTGAGAGACTTCAGTTTTCCAAAACAGGTGCCCAGTTTTACATCCTTGTAGCTGCGGAAAGAGTCCTGGTTCTGCACACGCTCACAGCACTGGAGCTTTCTCCATCTCCTCTCAGCCGTCCTAACGAGCAGTGCGACCTTGTTGTGTAAGCGGGATTGGTGCAGGTGTGTTCAGAACAGGGCCATCTGTGACCATTCGCTATTGAAGACCACAGAGAGAGGGCACCCTGGAAGTGATGACTTTTTGTCAAAAGCAGCATTGCTGTGATGTGAACTATAGTGGAAGGGCTCATATTTAAAGTATGCAGCTGGATAAAACTCCCCATGTATAACCACAGTGGGAACAGCATCCCTCCCAGTTTCCTATGCTCCTGGGTGGCAGCTCCTCCTCCCTATTCTGGGCAATGGCTGCTCTGTTATCAGTGCGTTCACCAGCTTCAGTTGGCTAGAATTTTGGGATGGACAGGTATGCACATAGGACTTGCGTATTTTGCATAGATGAATCTGGGAATTTCATAAAAGGCATCATGTCAGTAGTCTGTTTTGTCTGACCTGCAGTATGTCCCATTGTCACAAGCCTCCTGAGGTCATTAGCTTCTGTTGAGTAGTACTCCGCTGTTTGGGCATACCGCAGCTTATCATTCACCAGTTGTACAGTGAGGATTTCTCCTCCAGGTTTTGGCTGTTAGAACAATACCCCTGTGTACATGCATGTAGAAGTCTCAATGGTCTGTATGCTTTCCTTTCTCTTGGGTTGACACCTAGGCACGGGGCCCATGGTCAGGGGATGTCAAGCATTTAACAAGTTGCAAACTGCTTCCTGGAGGTATTGTTCTATTTCCCCTTCCTACCAAGAGCACATGAGAGTTTCAGTTCTTCCACGTGTTCCACGCCAGTAGGCTCATTGCCTTTGCAGGAGGGTGTGTGTTCTTGCATGGGTCTGCAGAGGTCAAGCCTTTGTTTCTGTATGCCTGACGATGTTTAGTCTTCACAGTAAAAATATATATATAAAATATGTATATATAAAAAATATATATTTAAAATTATAAATATTTAAATTTATAAAATATATATGCAAAATATTTATTTTTGCATATAGAATTTTAAATTGGTAGTTTCCTTTTGTTCTTTGAAAGATCCTGTTCCACTGCTCACTGACATGCATTGTTTCTGAACAGAAATCTGTGGTCATTTTTATCTTTGTTCATGTATGTAAACATTTTCCGCCTGTGGTTATTTCTGAGATTTCTTTTCTTTCTTTCTTTCTCTTTCTTTCTTTTTGGTTGTTGTTACTGGCTTTGAACAATTTAATTTTCTTTTGGTGTAACTTTATTTATGTTTCTTGTGCTTGAGTTTTATTGAGCTTCTTGAAATAATGGGTTTATAGTTTTTAAACTTTAGTAATAAAACTTTGCCCATAATTTCTCCAACATTTTTCTGTCCTGTCCCCCAGGGCCTCTAATTACATACATATGTATGTGTATGTCTCACTTCATGTAGTTTCTGTGATACCTTCAAATTTGCTGAGCTAGTCTTCTGCAGTGTGTGGTCTGCTTTGTGTCACCTCCATAGAACAGGATACTAATGGCATCCTGCATATCTCTCTTTTCAAACCTTGTAATTGTCCTCTCTAGAAGCACTGTTTATCATTTTTATCTCATATTTCCTACTTAATTTTGAGATGAGGAATTCAGCTATAATGGCGGTCTTGGTGTCCTTGCCAGCTGAGTTTAACATGTGTCAATTTGGGATGGTTCTGATTCCCCCTCCTTATAGCTTCTCTCTTTTCCTTTTGTGCTTCTCTGGGAGTTTTTGATTGGATGATTTATGGATGAATTTACCTTGTTTGGATGCTGGATATTTTTGTTTTGATAGACTTCAGCTCTGTTGAGGGAAGCAGGTGAGTCACGTGGAGACAATTTGAGCTTTTGGTCTTGCATTCAAAATTCAGGAGTTGAAGCGGGTCTCATCTGGACCAGTTATCCCCCCATGAGGCAGTGTTGTGCGGGTAGTTCTTGGCTGGTGGCTTGCAAGAAACTTGGACCCTAGTCCCTCAGCTGCAAGGGAAGGAATCCTGCCAACAAACTGTGAGCTTAGGAAGGCCCCTGAGCCACAGCCGCTGAGAATCAGAGCTCAGCCTGTCTCCAGCTTCCGCCTGTGAGGCCCTGGGTGGAAGACCTAGCAGACCCTGACCTGTGGAGGCTAGGAGGTGGGAAAGCTGTGTTTGAAGTGTATGGTAGTTTATGCAGCAGTAGAGCAGTGAGGAAAATGCTTGTGTCATATTGTTTAAATGCTTTTGTAAATAAGTTTTGTTTAGCTTTCATCTTTGTATCACTCTGTAAGGAGTTTACAGAGGCCGTCTGTCATACGTACACTTGGTCATGCACCCAGGAGTGGAGCAGCGTGGCCAGTGTGGCTGAGAGTTACTGTGGAGGACACGTGTGGGACCCTGGGGTGCAGGCCTTCCTGTGCTGGAAACCAGCTCTGACCATGGACAAGCCACTCAGCCCCACTCCCTTCTCCTTGAGGGATTCCTGGCAGCACATCCATGTCACAGGGTGGCCACAGTGTCCAGAAAACAGTGTTGTGCAAACTACAGAGGCGCAGAGCAGGTAGCTGTTATCCTGGCACTTTCTGGATTGAATGTTGCATGCATGCCGTGTTTGCAGGCACAGTGAGTGGGGGGGCGTGCTAGGACATCGAGTCATGCTGGCCCAGCCTGTCAGGGAAGGGAACTGTTTTGCCAGTGTCTTCAGCTGCGCTGTGAACCTGGGTGCTTGGCATGCTGGCTCACTCTCTGCTCTTGACGCCTTGCTCCAGGTCTGTTAAAGGTCAGAAGAAGGCGGAAGTTTCATCACTTGACCACCCCTGCTCTTGTTAGTAGACAAGTCCTCTGGAGCACCAGGTGGTATGTTTCCGGAGCTGGTGTCCACAGGGGAGCCAGTGATCAGTTCTTTCAGTCATTGTGCCCAACCCTGACGTGCCACACTGTGTCCACTGCCTGACATCTCTAGACCTGTACTTGTACCTCTGAGCAGCTGGGCTCCTCGCCACCTGCGGCAGGGGCAGAGCATCCTCATCACAAGCTGTCACCACCGCAGGCCACGACCATGCTTGGGGGCTCACTCGAGCTACGGGGTACAGTGCTGCCCATCTTGCCTCTAGCTTCAGAGGCAGGTGGAGCTTGGTTTCCCACATTGTGGCTTACGTGGTGTGAGAGAAAATGTTGGCATTCACGAGCTACTCATGGTCTTCACTAAATGTCTAATGTGCTCAAAATGGGAACTTGCCCATTTCTGGCAGCATTGAAAAGTCTTGTGTTTGGGAACTTTTCCAAGTGACCTAACCAAGTCACAGGAAGGAGCTCCACCTGTAATAGGCCAAGGTGTGCTCTGGCCCCATCAGCGCGTCTGTGGGCCAGGATGTCGCTTGTCCCAGTCTCAGCAGATGCTCACCTTCTCCCACCCTCATCCTGGGTCAGGCTCCCTGTGGCCCCAGAGCCCCTGTCAGCATCATTTGGTCACCCCCAGCAGGTGGGTTCCTTGTTCTGTCTTGTTCTCTATTGTGCTCCTAAGCTTCACTCCCTGTCCCCTGGATGGTGCAGGAAGCTGTTGGTCACCTCCCTACCCAGAGGTCATGTCACTGGACAGTGCAGCTCTGAGCCCAGCCAGGTCTTGTATGTTCAGGACGCAGGCCAGGCCTGGTGTGTTAATCCCCATCTCACCTGAGCCTCCAGGGCCTGTGTGCTACTGCTTACTTAGAAACACATCTTTGATACATGAAATAAGTTTAATGTAAAATACAGTTTGCTTTATAGTTACTTTGAAGCCCATTTAGCCAGCTGAAATAGGATTCTGTGAATCTGCCCCTGAAAGGACCCAGAGCCCACGGTTCTCCATGGTCTGAGAACTTGGGTTTGAAATTTCGATTCATTCAATGGCCAGCTCAGCACTATTTAAATTTTAATAAACAAAAACTGGATATGATGTGAGCAAATTTTCCCTATAGCTTGTGAATCTGTATCAGAGCAAAATAAGAATCTATTTCTATTTTGCAATGAATACTTTTGAGCCATGGAATTGCTGGCACAGGCAAGAAAGTATGAATTTTATTTTTGTGGATCTAGTCAAGAAAAGGGACATAAACTTTGAAGTGTGTCATTTTCCATTCACAGTCTAATGAAAAACTGAGAGAGGCTAGGAGCTCTCCATAAACACCCTCGCACCAGCGTCTGGGCGGCAGCAAGGTGGGCATACGAGCGTTTCAGGGATTCACAGCTTCCGTTAACTGGCTCTCTAAATGCTCTGAATCTTGTGCTGACAATCAGTCTTGATTCTGTTACCGAAAGGGACTCCCTTATGAGGAATACATCGGTGCCGAGGCCAGGTTAACAAACCAAGGTGCTCTAGGCCCCTGCGCGTCCAAAGGCTGACGGCCTCCGACTAAATCACCATTTCATCAAAAAGTGCCTAAAAATGATGAGGTGGAAGTTTGTGAGTGCGCTGCAAGTTGTCCAGACCCAGCACCTGCTGTAGGCCGCTGATGTGAGCGGGTGGGGCGGGTGGGCCCAGACCCCCCTGAGCAGGCCGGGCCAGGTCAGGGCTCACGGTGCATCCAGGAGGCCTGACCTTCCCTGTTGACAGGAGACAGGGAGCAGAGCACCCGAGCAGGGGCCAGGGCGTGGCACGTACTGTCCTGGTACTGAACGTCAGCTCCATCTCATGCTCCCTGTTGAGGGGGCAGTTCTGCAGGTTGCACTCACACTGCCCCTGGATGCCTCCTTTCTGCCGGGCGGTGGGAGGGGTGCACCCGCCCCGCCACAGCCTCTCCAGGAGGAGCGCGGTGCAGCCAAGCTGCAAGTAGGGGGCACAGTCTTCCTGGAGGACCACTGTGCTGCCATGGAAACTGTCACTGGCCAGCCAATGGTGTCCACTCCCTCTTGGGGGTCCCCACAGAAGTTTCCTGGAGAGTGATACCAGCTGCAGGTGTTGCCAGGAGGTGGTAGGATTGGAGGCGTGGGGAGTGCACGTCCACCATGAGCTGGACAGCCTCTCGCCACGGAGCCATTTGTGAGCATCAGGTTGGCAGCCAGCGTGAGCACTGGGCACTGTGCAGTGGGAGTGTGCACTGGGAGCATTCGGATACTCGGGCTCGCACCGTCTCCCAAACAGCTGGGACGTAATGTCACTAATGCAGCATTCGAGTGAAATTCAGAAACCCCAGGGGGGACCACCAGGTCTTAATGTTGCCATGCAGAGTTCAGATGATGGACGGCAGCCATCATCGTGGAGAGTACCCTTGTGAACCATGGTGACCACCTCAGTTCCGCAGCCGTCTGCCTTCCATCTTCTTGATCTTCAGTGCTGTGGACATGCTGGGCAGGTGCTCCACACCTCCAGCCGCTACCCCGGTCTGGAGAGTGTTCTGTCCATCTGCTTCAGCCCAAACTGCATCTGGAGACACTGAGGCAGAGGGGAGCAGCTGTGGAGCCCACCTGCACTTTGCTAAGCCAGCTGTGGAAGAGTCTCAAAAACTGCAACAGTGCCACTCTTTGCTAAGGTGTTTTTGTTCTGGAAAATGGTTATTTTTCATGAAGCTGTTACTTGTCATAACATGAAATTGGTTTATAATTATTTCTAAATGAATTACTAAATTATTTAATTTCTCTGGTTTAATTTGTAGTCTAGTAACTATTTGTAGCTTTAGCTCAGGTGGGGAAAAGTAGCTCTTCAGTGTCCTCAGTAAAGTTTAAGGGAGCAACTAAAGTTGGGAGGCTACCACTTTAGACAGATGCATTGGCTGAGGCAATTGGGGATCCAGGAGGGTGTGGTCTGCATTTCCCTAGGGTGCAGGTGTCGAGGGGGCCCAAAGCCTCCTGAGAAAGAGTTCTTCAGGCACCTCACACTCAGGCCATCCATGGGGTGGCCGTTCAAATGGACCTTCCACCCTGTGTACCATGAGCTTGGGAGAATTCCCTGGGGTCCTGAGTCATGATCATAGTCGATGTGGAGCAGGTATTTGCAGAGCTTGAGGGCTGTGTCTGGGGAAGGGGTTCTTGACGGGCTTTGGGTTGCACTGTGTGTGTCCTCTTTCATCCTCCCTCCCGACTACCTAACATCCCTAAGCACAATTGGGCCCGTGTCCAAAGGACTCGGAGGTGCAACCCCAAGTGGCAGCTGGGTCTGTGTGAAGAGCTCTTGCTTCTTATTTTAAAACCCCATCAGCTGAATTGCTTTGAACCGTTGGCCATTTCTAAAAGCATAGTTGTGTTCCGTCACATTCTGGCCCTCTCTTAAGCATCGGGAAATACCACAAATGTCAGTCTCACTCTGCTCCTCTTCTTTGAAGGCGAGATGTCAACAGCAAGAAAAGCATCCCGATTCTGACCAGGAGGCAGCCTGAATTCTGAAGTTATTCAAAACATATTTAAGGATTTTTTTTTAATCAGATGATGAAGACAGAGAGACACCCCATCCTGCGTTTCTCTTGCATTCTGTAAGACCTTGAATTACTCTCCCGAGAAACTCAAAGGGCATTACGTTTGGAGAGCTGGGTCTTGGGCCACCCCTTGGCATGTACCTGCTGTGGTCTGAACATGGCCCTTGAGGTGGCAGTTTAACTCCTAGTGTAGCAGCGTCTGTAGCTGGGGCCTGAGGAGGGGGGTTAGGCCATGAGGGCTGCCCTTGTGAGTGGACAGAAGTTGCCATCCGGGGGGTTGGTGGCTGGGGGGTGGGCCACCTTGCACCGGGGCATTGGGCGTTCTGTCCTGCAGTAGAGTGCCACCATGTGTAGACCCGTGCCAGTGCTGAGCCTGGCCCCTGGACTTCAGCCTCAGCACCGTGAGCCCAGTGGGCTTGTCTCCAGGGAGCAGCAGCCCCCGCGTTCTGTCACAGCCGCACGGGATGGACTGGGCTGTGTCAGCACCTGAGCGACTTCGTATTAGAATGAGTTTACACCATTGGAATTCACACCTCTCTCCTGCTGACGTCTGCGGAATGAGGCGAGTGTCCCCCCAGAGCCAACCACCCAGAAAACCCTGCCATTCCTCAGGGTCGAGGGACAGGCACGAGGACCCTGCGGGATGGCTTGGTGCAGCTGCCCTGCCACAGCCTCTCCAGGTCTCTGCTGTCCTTCAGCTGAAAGGGCTGCCCAGGCTGACCGCTGGCTCTGACCTGGGAAGGCACGTCCAGATACTCTCCAGTGTTGCTGGGACCCCGCTCCTGCACCCCCTACTGCTGAGTCGTGAAAGTCACCTTGCCTCTCTCCCCTGGTGTCTTTTCCTTGTATTCCTGGGTCTTCAGGAGGCCTCTGTGACATGGTATCATTTCATTCTGTATGTCATACAAGAATGGCATTTCAAACATGTGGAGGGCTTCGTAGGACCACAAAGGCAGAAAGGCCAGCAAACACAGGTGTACCCAGAGGTCTCCTTGACCTGGGTGTGCCCAGTCACGGCTCAATTAAGGAGACAGGCACCTGGCTCCTTTCTGCTGAGCTTGGGGCAGTGCATTCCAATGGTCTGCGGAATTCCTCTTCTGGGCTAGGAAGCCAGTGTCCTCTTAGGAGGGACACATTCTTCCAGGTTTTTGGAATTTCCCAAACAAAGTCTGTGGTGTTGCACCTGACACATGCCTGTGACCAGGCTCTTTGGGCTGACTGATGCCAGCAAGTCCAGTCCCTGGGGTAGACACTGGGTTTCTTAACCTGCGGTCCTTGGCTGCCTTCAGGGGGTTGCAACTACCAGAACCAGACGAGCCCCATTGGTGCTGTGCGGGCTTCAGTGCCCTCCTCAGAGCACGGCCCTGTGCTTCTGTGAGCCCTAGGAGTGCCCACGGTCCCATGTGCGAGTCTGGGTGCACCACGTTAGATGCTCGTCTGTCACTCCGTGTCTGCACCTCTGATACAGGCCTATCGGGTGCCTTAGAACCATCTAATCATCCTGAAGGTAAAAATTGGAGTAATTAGATGGTTGCTAATGAGCTGTCAGGGAATTTCACCTTTTTGCACCCACGCAGAGGAATAAGGGCCTACTTTAGAATTTAATTCTGAGTTTTGAAAAGCATCTAACAAGATTTTTATGGGGAGATTGTGCAGGAGTAACCAAAATAGCACAAATACCAATTTAAACGCCACACACGGGACACAGAATCCCAGCGGGCGCCAGTCCAACAGCCAGGGCTAGTCCCGGAACAGGAGGGAACTGAACTCACTGGTGTCCCAGTGGCATGCCTGGGAATCGAGCCCTGACGTTCCACTGGCTAGCAGTGTGGACTAGAGTCGGCATGTATTTTGAGTGTGTCCTTCAGAAGTCCATGTGCTGGAGGTGTCCCCTGCGTGGAGCCTCAGTGTGGAAATGTCAGGTGTGGGAACTTTCACCGTGGGGCCAGTGGTGGTCATTGGGTCCTGCAGGTGTCCCTTGGAAGGGGCCCACTCTGGCTTCCTGTGTGGCCACGCCTCCCTCACTCCTGCCATTGTGACGCCATCTGCCTCCCCAGAGCCCAGCCAGTGCTGGCTTCACGCCCTTCAAAGTCCAGAACTGAGAGCTCAACCAACTGCTTTTCTTTATCAAGCACCCAGCCTTGGATCCTTTGTTAACAGTAATAGAAAACAGAACAGCACACGCGTCTGTGTGGAGTCGAGGAGTGGTGACTCGGATGACGCCATGACTCTTCCAACTTGTTGGCCATCCTACCCCTCCCCACTAAGTGGTACTGGGAAGTCAGTTTCTTTATTGAGTCTATAAATAGTAAGATGTTTCTCTTCCGCGTTCAGAATTTGTAAATTCTTGTACATAATACAATCTAAGCTTCCCAAAATGAGCTTGGGAAGAAGTTTTGTCCAGCCGAATGTCTCTCCGGTGGGCATGTGAGGGCCGAGGCCGTGGCTCTGCCTCTGCTCCCCTGGGAGGGCACCCCTCTGAGAGTGGCACAGCATGGAGGAGGGAGCCCGTGTTGAGCAGTGGCCAGCATGCCCCCTGGCACCATGAGGCAGCCTGTGTTGGCGCCTCAGCTGGCCCAGAAGTGCGTCCCTCTATGAGCTCGTCTGCGTGTGATGCTGGAGGCCCGGTGCTTGCCTCCACCCCTGCCCCTGCCCGCAGGTCGGGCTGCTCTTCCTGCATCAGCTCTCGCTTCCCACGGCCTGTGGAACAGTTCTGAGAGCCGGGGCACGGCTGCCACGGAGCACGTGGGACCTGCAAGTGTGGCGACAGGAGGGACTGTAGTCAGGGTCTCCCCAGGACCCCAGAGTCCTCCCTGAGCCTTGTACCCCATCCCATGGACTAGGGGTGAAGAAGCGGGCACTGATGCCCACCTGGCCGGTGCCGCCACCTCTGGGCAGTGGAGCTGCAGCAGCCAAGGGCTACCAGGTGTCAGGGACATGTCCTCGGAGTGTTGCCGCTCCTGAGCACTGGGGCTGCGGGGCCTCCTCTAGAGTGGTGCCACTGTCGCGCTGGCGTTCTGGTGGGCACTTCATCTGGATGTCACCCTCCCGTGAAATTGCAGCGCGGCCACTGGAAAGCCCTGCGGCAGCCAAGGCCTCCGGGACCCCAGACCTCAGGCAGACTCGAGCAGAGCGTGCTGGGTCCGCTCACTCAGATTTTGGTAAGGAGTGGAAAAATTCCCAAGTTCCGTTCCATTATTTTTCTTACCTATTCCTAGAAGAGAGAGAGAGAGAGAGAGAGAGAGAGAGAGAACGCGCATGGTTTCCACGCTATCTGAAACGTTTTTTTTTTTTTAATTGTTTTTAATAGTAGGGATTGAGTCCAGGTTGCTCTACACTGAACCACATCCCAGCCCTCTCTATGTTTATTTTGAGACAGGGTCTCACTAAACTGTGGAGTCTGACCTTGAACTTGAGGTCCTCCTGCCTCAGCCTCCCAGGTAGCTGTGATGACAGGTGTGCACCCCTGCTAGTCTCAACAAGCCATGGGTGGCCGTTCTCTCCCTCCCCTTATTTTGGATTCTCCGGAACCCAAAATGACACTCCTTTTCCAGTTCGTGTGGAGCTGCTGGTCTGCTGTGAGCCAGAGGAGGAATCTGAACTGCAAGCAGGAGAGCGAGGTGCTCAAGTGGCCGTCACTTGGACGGCTGATTCCAGCTGTTTGTCCCGAGTTCTTGGGGAGCGAGGACGCATATTACAGAATCCTGGCCAGTCCTGGGTTATCCTCTGCAGGGGGCTTTGTGTGGCACTGGGTGGGAGAGGGTGGGGTTGACTGGCCCTCCAGGATGGCTTCCTTCCCAGGCAGAGCAGACTCTCCAGGCTCATGTGCTACAGCCTTGTCTGTCCCCTCCCCTCCTGGGCACGTGCTGTGGCCCAGTTGGTGCAGCCCTCGTTCATCAGAGTACAGCTGGCATGAAGTTCCAACCTGACTTCCTGATATAGGAAGACCAGCAGACCAGCAGCTCCACTGCAGGGTGCAGCCACCACCCCCAACGCCATGACGGCTGACCCTAGGTCACCACTGATGGGCGGGCCTGCCTGACCAGGCCTCCACTCGGGGCTCCTCTCGCCCCTCCTGCCAGGTCCAACACCGTTATCCCCCATCATTCTACAGCGAGGAGTGGCCTGCCAGAGTGCAGTCTTAGCCTGGTTTGAAAAATATGCGTGTCCACCTTCACCTTGTTTCTTGGTTTTCTCAGGTCTGCCCCTCCCAAGTCAGCTGTTTCAGATTTTTCCTAGTCGCCTAATATTCCAAGGTATGGCTATAAAATATTCCATCCTCCCCCCCCAAAAAAACCCCCAGCATTGTGACAAGCTTCTTCCCACCGGTGGCGATGCTGTGTTGAGCACAGGCACACACGCAGCCCCCACGCTGCTCACGGGCTCAGTGGAGCACTTGCGTGACTACACCTGTGCTGGTCTTAATAGCCCGTCTACACCACTTTGCATGAGACTGGATGGTTGGGACCACACCAGCTTCCCTCACCAGGGAAGCGTGGACAAGATGATTCAGCCTTGGCCCATGTGCCAGGGTTAGGTGCTCCTGTCCTGGGCAGGTCACCAGCTTGCCTGTGAGTTGGGCCCTGAGTGTCTGTCCTGCCTGCTCTCGTATGGCATGTGTTTTTGAGGCTAGTGTGAAGCAATTCTCCATTTTATGTATAGAGACGAAGTTCAGGGCTGCACCTGAGATTCCTGTCTGCAGTGTAGCCCGTTCCATCACTGCCTCTGGCATCTGCGTGGACATGTCTCACATCCACTGCTGGCCACGGTGTCTGAGCCCGTCAGCCTGTCACACCCTTGGCTGCCGCCTTGCCTCGTCCTGGGGTGGTCCCTCGGCCATCTGTGGCCAAGGTGCTGTCACCCCAGCCCCTGCATCCTTATCTGGGTCTCTGGGGGCTCCTAGCGGTCATGAAGGTGCTCTGGGCATGCCTGTGGGGGCAGCAGGCTGAAAACTTTCTCTCTGATGCAAAGGAAAGAGTCTGGACATCTTGACAGTCACCCATTTGTGTCACTAGGGAGGCACCAGACAGCACACCCTGAGCAATCTGCACTGGCAGGCTGTCACTGTGGAGCCCCCTCCTCAAAGAGGGAGGTTGGCAGGTAGTTTGTGAGCCTATTTTTTTGCTCAGTGAACTAGCAAGAACAACACCCATTACTTTCATTGGATTACTTGTTTCCAAATTAAATTAATCAAATTAGGTAAACATCTGTATTGCCTCTTCCCGCCCCAGCGGGCTGTCCTCACAATGGCCCGCTTGGCTGTCAGCTGATTCCAGGGTGTCCCGACGGCAGCACTGGCTGTGACCCGCGAGGGGCCAGCTCAGAGGTGGCCAGTTTTCCATACAAATCTGAAATTTCTGAATTTATAAGAAAACTAGCTGCATTGTCTGATGGCTTACTGGAAAGCAGTAATTAGAAAACATTTTTCATAGCAGAACCTGAGGTTTAGCTATCTAGAGAAATTGGATATTTCAAAATACTCCTAGTTGGTTAGTGAAACATTAGTATTAATGACAAATTAATATTAATATCAATATCAGTGTTGAGTGAGTAGCCTTGGGAGGAGAAAGGAAAGGCCTTAAGATCAGATTTAAGTTGCGCCCAAATGCTTTCCCTGGTTGGTAGCATTTTTTTTTTTTATCTGAAATCTTTTTTTTTTTTAAACTCAGAAACTTAGATGTGAAGAATTCAGCTCATTGGGAAGCGGCATGAGTCCCCAGGCTGCGGATTGTTAAGCCTTTATAACTGAAGTAATGGGTTTGCCCTCATCTTCCCAGTGGACCAGAAACAGGGTCCTTTCCAGTTTGCACACAGCAGCCTGCCACCCTGGGCCGCCTGGAGCCGCCCCTCTTGCAGCCTGGTATGTGGGTCTTACCACTGACGGGGCTGCAGTGCCCATGCGTCCCTGGGGTTGTTCTCACAATTCTGTTCAATCGAGGTTTCATAGTGATTCATAGCTTGGTCTCCTGTGGCTGGAGGTGTTTGTAAGCTGTGGGGACTTTGGGTGTCGAGAGCTGTCCTGGGAGGAGTTTCCAGCCTCCCCTCCCCTGTGTGGGGTGATGCAGGGGGCACCAGGTCCACTGGCTCCCACCCCACCAGGGACTGGGCAGGCTCCTCGTCCTGAGCCTTCCTGGCGGTCTTCCTCTCAGGCTCCAGGCAGCCACAGTACCCACCCCTGGGGGTTGGTCCTTGGACTGTTGGGGATGGGGACAGGGATGGGGAGATGTGGCCCTCCTCATCCAGTTTAACTTGTCCAAAATAAGTAAAAGTACAGAGGTCTCACATCTGCTGCTGGCTACAGTGTCAGAGCCCCCGTCAGCCTGTCCCACCCGAGGCCACCGGCTGGCATGCGCCCTGAGAAGAGCTGGTGGGCATCCAAGGCCGAGGAGGCTTTGCAGCCACAGCACAGAGTGCCATCGGGTGCTTCTTGCTCCTGTGGCCCCAGTAGAAGGGAGTTGAGTCTTGTCGCGGTAGAGTGTCATGGCTCTGGGAATCTCCTGCCGTTCATTGGTCCGTGACCAAAGGAAATCCCCGTGGACCAGCAATTAAGCAGTCTCTGCTCAGCCTTTAGCTGGCGACGCTCACAGACGCCACCTCCCGCGAAGAGTTAAGTCTCAGCTGTCCCTGAGAAGAAAGTTTATTTTCAGTTTATAGAGCTGCTGCGCCTTTGGGTCAGAGAGCCTGTCTTTCCTACAGGAGGAAGGTTTTGATCTGATCTTCCAGAGCCCGGGTGTGGTGGGGACCCATGCTCACCTGGAGTCTTTGTTTTTTTATTGCTTTATAAACAAAGTAACATTGTAACATTGACTAGAAGGAAACATGGTGAATGCCAGGGTACCAGTAAATTGTGTGGGAAAGGAATGCCCTCCAGCTCCAGGTAAGATGAGCGCTTCCAACTCTGGCTCCTGGTGGCTTGAAATTAGTAGACATGCCCGAGCTGAGAACCCAGGAAGGTTAGCCAGGAAGATGAGCAGCGCTGTCTTGTCCAAGCAGGTCAACCTAGGGCAGGTCAGGGTGCCTGTGGAAAGTCTGCCTTTGACATGATGTAGAGCGTGTGTACGGGTGGCCAGACAGCCCAATGGGCGCATGCTGCAGGATTCAGTGCCCCCAGACCTACAGCTACCTGGTCGTCAGGCTTAGGTGTGAAGGGCAAATGGTCAGGAAGCAGGTAGGACAGGCGAGGTGAGGCCTCCACTGCCTGCGTGGAGCCATTGGGCACCCTGGCATCGCAGGCCCTCTGCCTTTCCTCCACGGCTGCTCTCGCCTCTGTCTCAACACCCAGGTGAACTTTTTACTGTGATTTATGTGACTTTCTGATGTCTACACAGATTTCTGAATGGTCTCAAAAATGTCACACACTGACTGCTTCAGGAATATGTGCAAGTATATTTCATACGTTTTACCTTGCAATTTAAAAACTAATCTTTAGGATACTAGTGCATTGAGACTGAAGTTCCACATGAAGTAAACAAAGAGGTCATTCTTAGAAGCTGGTTTTAAGTCTTTGGGCATCTAATGAACATCTTTTATAATCTCCCCGAAACCCATTTCTTGTAATGCCCATGTTATAAATTTAGAATATTTTTGCAAACTCATATAAGCAGGTAATTGATGCAACTGAAATTCTTGTCACATATTTATTGCACTATCAGCTAAAATTCTTAAGTGACAAGAACCAAAATAATCATTAATTTTTATAGGGCAAGGATCTGGCTTTTTGTCTGACACAAAGCTGTATAAAAAACTGCTTCTGATTTTATGCACATTGTTTTTAGTTAATGATTTTCAGCTGTTTGTTGTTCCTCTGATAGCATGAAAATGTACCATATGCTCAGCCAAAAGACAAATGATTAGCAAATGAAATTCCGGACAGCTGTCTGACTGAGCGCGTTGGGTTGATAGCATTCTGCTATCATAATTAGCTTAAGCTTTGGGTTAATTAACTTTCTACCTGGATATGCATAATAATAGCAAACTGCAAAAAGCAAGAAGCTTTCAGTACATCAACAACATTGCTGTCTTTTTTATTTGGTATTTCAAGAGCATATTAGAATTTCAAGAGTGATTAATCCTGGGAATATTGTCATCTACTGTAGATTTTATTTGCAAGCCAGATAATACTGAAACAATTGGAATCTATTATAGAGCAGAAATAGCATTTTAAAATTGTAATTAAAGTTTCTAAAAGCAATTGCTAATTTCAAATGCCTTTGTTGGCAAGAATATTCGGCACACTGCTTCTTGTATGGGCAGCTTGTCGGGTACAAAAAATACCAGCACTTACACTGCGAAGCATAAAACTTTCTTTTATTTAAGTGCTGTATTGAAATCATCAATTATTTTTCTGTGATTTGAAACTGAGATGATTCTGTAGTTTGCAGAGGTGCGCTTCAGACTACCAGATTGTAGATAACTGCCTGCACCAGTGGCTCTTATCTTTGTGACCGTGCATGTAGCGGGAGGGGTGGTGGGGGACAGCCGCTGTCCTCCGTCTGTCTGGTATGTCTGTGCAGTGGAGGTCGGGTTCTTAAAAGTCAGTGCTATACGTTTGTAGCCTGGTGTTTATTTTCTACCCAAAGCAGTTTATAAATCAATTGACTGGTTTTATGAAATGGGGAGAGAAATGGTTTTGTCTCTGTCCTCCCCTTGTTTGCATGATTTACCAAAGCACTCTCCACGATGCTCATCATCTTGAGGGGCTGCTCGGGGCCTTTGGAGAGCACAAGCTAGTGAAGTGGATTGTGGATTTGGAGTAAAAATTGTAGTTTACATTTCCCCAAGCACCAGAGAGCCTAGCACTTAATTCTGAAATAAGTCATGCCTGTTGTTACACTCAGAAAAATATTTTACCTTCTGAAAAAAAATTCTTTCCTTACGCAGTGGACGGTGAAGTCGGGGTGGCAGTGAATTTGCCTGGGCTGCTGAGGACTTCACTTACAGAGTTTAGCAGTGGTTAATGTGCACTTCCTCAGATGCATGGCTTGTGGTCAGTCTGGGCCCAGGAGCACCCGCTCGGTCCCTTCATGCAAGTTTTATGGGGCTGTCAGAAGCCATTTCTCAAAATTGACTTCATTTGCGGACATGTCGTGGAGGTGCCCACTTCTCTGTGTGGCTCCTGAAAGGAGTGGCCCCTGGGGCTCTGTCCGCCCTGGGGTGTCCTGCAGGCTCCACCAGGAGGAGCGGGTGCTCTGCAGGCCCCACCTGCACCCAAGTCTACCTCACAGGCTCTCAGGCTGCGACCTGCAGGCCTCATGGTTTTTGTGACATCTCCAGGTCCTGGACTCCAGTCTCAGAATATGCTACCATGGGATTCACTTCCTTTCTGTTTAGTCTGCTTCAAGCCACAGAGAGCAAGATGGCAGAGGGGTCAAGAGCAGAATCACAATTGTGGCACCAAACCCTTAAATTTGGGCCCCCGCTCCCTACTGTGTGGCAAGCCCAGCATTATTTACCTTTGGAGATGGTTTCAGCATTAAACATGGACAAGTTCAAAATGCAAGACTTTAGTACCTTTTATTTTTAAACTCAGAAGAAAGGACTGGAAAAAGCAAGGCATAGAGAGTTTTGTGGGAGTGGTATTTTAAATAGGTCATTACTAGCTCTGGAAAGAAAAGAAGCGGAAATGCGTCCAGGCCCCAGTGTAGGCCAGCCTGTATCGAGCATTTTATTTAAAATGCCATTTCAGATGTGTTGTAAACTGATATTTCTTTAAAAACTTATTCTACTATTTGCAGTGCTTGATTTTTTAATTTCTTTTAATGTCAAAATTATTTATTTGGCCCGTTCCATTCCAGATGTGACGGTGGAGGGCACGTTAATTTATATTCCATGTCCGTGGGCCCCTGTGCCCATCTGCACATCACTGCTGAATTTCGTTGCCTCTCTGGGGAGCTCACCTATTCCTATCGCAGGTTTCATTTGCCGTGTAAACAGAATAAACAGACAATGCAAAGATCCCGGCAAAACCAGAAAATAATTCTCTTCAACAATGGAGTGGATCATATTTAAAAACAACGCGGAGACGGCCGGGCGTGCGGCAGAGCTTTCTCCGCTTTATTGTCCTCCCGGGGAAAGGCTCCTGTTACGACCGCCCGTTCCCCCGGATTTGAGAAGTTCATTTTTATTAAAAATACATCCAAAGCAGCATTTTACAGTCATCCTCGGGCACATGTGGTGGACGCTCCTTTGTTGTGTGCCCGGCGTGTGCGGCGGCCCGACTCCGGGTCTGGCTCAACTGGTGCGCGCCAGCCAGACGCGTCCCGCTCTTGGCGTGGAAAGCGACATCCAGGAACCGAGATTTTTTTTTTCTTTTTTGACATTTACAAATAAAGAGGGACATGAGTTATTTATGCTCCAATGTTGCTGCAAAGTCCTTATCTCCATGTGGCACTAAACAAGGATTTGTTGTGGGATTTGCGAGGGCCGCGCAGTGCTTCCGTGTTAAGCACCCAAAACTCTAGGGGACTGGCACTAATTTCCTCTCTCTCGTAAAACAACATAGTATTCATAACAACTCAAGAGGCTTGACATAAGTAATGATGGCATGTGCAGACGAAGATTACCACCCAACAGTGCAATCAAGGTGCTAGGTACTGATGCAAGTTCAGTGGAGACAGTAACGCTGAAACCTGCGTGGTGGGATTAGGCTGCTTGAAATGCTGACGTGAGCGAGCCCGCCCGCCCGCCTGCCCGGCTTCCCATTCCTGTTCATACTTAATGACCTCAAAATTTGTATGTCGTTAACACCGTGTACTGAAGTGGGAGAGAACACGGTTGGGGAGGGAGAAGACTCCCTGTCTTCGTTGACTTTTGTCTCTTCTGGTAATTGGTGGCTTTTCCTGCTGTACCAGGGAGCAGAGCGTGCAGCAGCGAGGCCCCCGAGGTCTCCGTAAACATGCTGTGGGCACCGGAGCCTCCGCGCCTGGCGCTGGCAGTCATTTACATACTTTGAATGAAAAGTCATTTGTGCCTGCAAAATTGTTATTGCTGGAACAAATTTAAATACTAGTCATATGGAAATTTGAAATAAAGTCATATTAAATTTTGATGCTCAGATCAATATTGTGGAGCCCAGGTAATTAAAGTGGGTTTGTTTATTTGGCTCCTTATAAATAAAAAGGGCTTAATACAGACTAATTACACAGAATCTTTCGTCTACGGTAGGATAATAATGGCAGCAATTTAAAGTGATATTAAATGAGAATTAATAAAGGAATATTGAGTCACTTTGACTGTATTAAGCTGTGAAATGATTCCTCATCTCAATTTAACTTTCTGTCTTGAGCAGAATGATTGATAAGCAATAAATTTTTGTAAGGATAATATAACAATATCTGTTTGCAATATTTAATTAATAGCAACCAGACTTGTGACTGTTTAATTTTAGAAGGGCCCAAAGCCCCTTTCACCAGGCAAGTTTATAGGACAGCGTGGAGGACACATGCCCTGTGCTTGCTGACAGGCCTCGAGTCTGCAGGCGGGGGGTGCGTAGCAGGGGGAGGGGCTCTGAGAAGTTAGAAGGAAGTGGCTTCTTGGAAATGCAGGCCAGGGAGGCAGAAATGAAAGGCAAACCAGCCACAGGGAAGCAGGGTCGGAACCACGTTCAAACCAGGAAAAGGAAAGAGGGCATTCTTGCACTTGAAGGAGGACCTGAGGAAGCATGTCCTAGAAATCAGAATCACTTTGGCTAGAACCTGAGGTTAGAACGGATTCTCTGATCACAGTGGTCAGAGTCCTTCCTGCGTGGCATCGTCTGAATGGCCGTCTTGTACCCCGACCCTGAGCATTCCTGAGAGCGGTCCCCGCAGGTCGCCCCTGACCCTTAAGTATTGCCGAGTGCGTCTGTGCAGGGCGCACGTCCTGCTTTGTTTGCAGAGAAGCTTGGGTGCTTCCTTCTCCTCCGCGGCTCATGTCACCTCCGCGTTAGCGCTCCTACCCTTTTAAAGGGTCCTGCTGGGGGTCGAGCCCTCACACTGAACACCCTTTTTATATATATTACAAATTGCTGGATTGTTCATTAATTTCTGTCTTTGAAATGCCATGTCAAGCTCTGAAGGAATTCACAGCGCCCGTGTCCCCGGGACAGCTCACCATGGTCCAGTGCGAGCTTCTGATGAAATTACAGGTGCAGGGAAATGCAGAATTAGAAATATATCTGATGTTGCAATACTTGTGAAGCTATAGCTTTGTTGATGACAGGACAATTCCGTTTTTGACAGTTTAATTTACTGTTGCCAGTGGACAAGAGCAAGAGGAGAATGTGGGGTTAGCCACCTGCCCCGCGTACCGCGTTTCACATGCGAGGTTTGCAAAATCACGACTCCCTCACCCTGTCGGGCTCAAATGAGAAGGTTTTCAGCTGGGAAAATGGAATATATCAGTGCATGTAATATTGCCTGACCTCATAAAACAAAAGGGAAAATTGCAGATTCTGACAGCCATTATGAATCTTGTATCAGCATCCAAAACGACTTGGAGCTGGGGCATAGTACATGTTTATAATAGAAAAAAAACAGGGTCGCCACGTTGACTTGCAACATGGAGCGAAAAAATGACTTGTCAGTAATTCGTTCTCAGATGTTAAAGAGGCTGTTGAATTTACCAGTATGTACACAGAAGAATGTTTAGCCCGGAGCAGAGTGCGCAATGGTCTACGCAGAGGGCCTGCTGAAGTTAGTCATGGAGTTCGGCTGTAATGGAGGGGAGACAGAGAGAAATTCTGAGTGGGCTCAGCAGCTGCGTCGGTGGGGCCGGATTTCTCATTACAAGACGTACTGAACCTTTTTACTCTCATCCACTGTAAATGTATAAATAATAAGACTTCTCAAATAAAGCAAATAACGTTGTTTGGAAATTACGAGAATCGTTTGAATTGAACGTATTCTGTTGGAAACTGGTGTATTGAGGCATGGCTTTTTATCTTACGCTTAAAAAGTTTTATTTATATTAAAATAAGGCGTAATCTCTTCGCATATAATTATATGCACTCCAATTTGGTTTTTCTATTTAAGAGCCCCTTTCTTCACCTGCTTGCCTCTTTACGTTATTCCATAAAAACATTTTAAAATACGGTAATTATCTCAGCTGTCTTCAGTGGTTTTTTTAGCGGGGGAGGTGGGCATGGAGTGTAGAAACTGCAAAGCCAGGCGCGACAAGGCCTACCCTGGGACCCTGGCTGAAGCTCCGTTCCTCCCAGCCCTGGGCTTTCGTCCCATGCTGGACGTGGGGTCCCATGTTTGCTTCTGATTGTTGAGGATGGGCTGTGGCCCAGATCTTGGGGAGGCCAAGCTCACTGCCCTGGCACACAGCATCCCTTTGGTGGCCTGTCATGTCACCTGCTGGTGGCTGTTCACTGCACCCCTTGTCCCCTCCTGGGCAGGTCTGAGGCAGGCAGCTGTGAGCAAGTGACTACAGGCTGAGGCTGTGCTTGTGCCAGTGACAGCTCAAGTGGGAGTTGGCTCTCAGAGGCAGACGTGGTGTGCAGTGCAGGTAGGGGACCGTGCACAGCTCTCGTCACCCACTCCCTTTGCTCCTTCCAGATTCTTCACCCAGGAGAGGTGATAGTGGCATGTGGACCCAACGGCAGTACCACTCTGCCCACGTGGAGGGCCATAGCCCTCATGCCGTGAGACATGACCTGTGGCCAGGACACAAGGTTTGGGCCTTTCGGTGATGCTTTCATTCAGCTCCACGACAAGACCTGAGCCTGTTAGGGTGACACGTGGACACACTTCCCGAGTGGGGCACCCTGTGAGGGGTACAAAAGGGGCATCCTTTGTTCACTGGGGAGGGGTCATGGAGGAAGACAGGCTGGCCATGCAGGCGGGGTCTGAGCAAGGCCTGCAGAGAAGGGCATGGGACCTTGGCAGCAGGAGCCGGCTGGGAGAGCAGAGACGTGGGGATCCAGGCAGCTTCTGTTTGGTTTGGGGTTTGCTGTTGGAAGTGAAGGAGTTGAGGCGAAAGCCTCGGAGGCGTGTGCAACACGTGGTGAGACCCGCTGGGTTCCGTGGGAGGAGGTGCTTGTTTGTCTGCATCTTCTGGTTCAGGTTACCCCACGGTCTGTATGTGAATGATGAGGAATTTTCAAAGACTTGTAATTGAAACTACCTGGCATCGTAGCAATCACTCGGCACACGGGGCCCATGCAGCAACAGCCCCTTCATCTTTGCATGTGGTCACCATCACTAAAGCCAAAGGCCTACAGCAGCCTGGTAGGCCACTTGGTCTTCCTCTGCAGCCCAGCCACCCTGCTCCAGCCTGCGCTGCCCTCCTGGCTGTTCTAGAACCTGCCTGCTGTGCCCTAGCCCCAGATTTGCACGCAGTGCTCGCTCTAATGGGAACACTAATGACCCCAGCCATCCACATGGCTGGCGTTTCGTTTTCTTGTTGTCTGGCCTGTGTTTGCTGGTGACCTTTCTCCCCTACCATGCATGGCATTCCTGGTTTTCTCTGCTCTGCTATTTACCTCTGGAGCAGAGGTTGGCCAGCTGTGACTTCCAGGCTGGCAACCAATTTTGTAAATAGTTTCATTGGAACACAGCCACAAATGTTTGATTACATATGGCTCCTAGTTCCAACATCAGAACTGGATAGTTGCAACAAGACAGTCTGAACCACAATCCTGAGGTGTATGTAGCATCTGGTCCTTGCAAAGCCTTAAACTAGATGCTGGTATGTCAATTTGTTTGTTTAGTTTTCTGTTTGTCACTAGAATGCAACCCCCAGTGGCACAGACCCTGTCTGGGGTGCTCGCTGCTGTACCTGTAGGACCTCAGCCAGTGTGTGGCACAAAGTAAGTCCTTGGGGAAATAGTTTCAAGTGATTGAATGGAACTGTTCCAGCCAGCAAGGTGATGGGCAGTAGTTTCCTTACCTTTCCTCCTTAGCCTTTGTTTCAGCCTTTGGGTGCATTTTATTCTGCAGTCTTGATGGAATGAATTAATGCATCAAACTGTAAAACTAAAGGAGCCGAGTTCCCTGGAAATAGGCTGTGATGCAGTGTGGCCTGCCAGTGACCCCTGGAGCGTCCCCTTAAGCTGTCCCTATAAGCATGTGCAGATGGCAGATCTGGACTTGGGGAAGCAGAGGCTTACCTTATAAGCTGGTTGCAGTTGAGGTCTCAGTGGGTCCTGGTGGAAGCCCTGTGACTGGAGTGGCTACACCAACCAACGTGGGATGTATGGACCTGATGTCGCCATGGCCCCAGGTGCTGGGGAGGGCCAGAGCCTTAGCTGAGGTCCCCCTCCCAAGAGGGCAGCAGGCCAACCTGAGGGCAGGTCCATCTAATAACACTAGCATTTTATTTTGTAATTTCTGCTTGCTCTGGGATAGGGAAACCAAGCTACAGATGGAGGGTGATTGGGGCAGAAGAACCTGTTCTGGAAGGTTCGGATGGAAAGAGAAGCTTCTTTAACATCTTGGGTCCTACAGGGTAGTGCTGGTCCCTGAGGACTGTTCAGCTGAGTAAAACCAAGAGAAACTCGTTGACATCTTCAGGTAGGCATGCGTGCTCTGTGCCACCTAACAGCTACGGCTGGAGACAAGGCCAGGGAGCACATTCAGCCCCGCACTGCCAGGGGTGTGCACGCTCCGCGTTTGCCCTGGCACTTAGGGGGGCTGGGCCCTGCGTGGGCCCTGCTCCCGAGGGATTTGTCAGGCGGGGATAGACCTGGCCCTAATGGTCCCCGTGCTGAGAAGGTGGCTGTCCTCTGGGGCCTGTGAGCAGGGAATCCACCCCACAACAGGCTGTGTCAGGCCAGTGCCATCGCCAGTCTTGAAATGACATCTCCTTGGTCCAACTCCACGTGATATCCATGCTTATCCTAATAAAAAGGGTCTGAATATCTCCCATCTACACACACACCCCTTCAGGGAGGCCGGCACTGCAGGCCAGCTGGTCCCGACTCTGCTCAGGCCTCAGATCCTGGTGCGCAGGGCCCCTTCCTGCTGGTTCTCACTGCTGCCTAGGAACCCAGATGCTTTTCGTGCCCCAGGGGACAGCTGCATGACCTGATTAGCGCCTTTGCTTTGTCATCCATGGCACACACTAGGTCAGTTTGACACATCCTATTTTCATGGGCACTTCTGTGACAAGCGTGTGGACACGCATGCCTCCCTCACGGCCACCACCTTGGTGCTGCAGCATCCCCAGCTGAAGCCCTAAGCCCAGCTCCTCATGCCCACCTCCAGCCACTGGCCACCGTGCTGCTTGGTGGAGCTCCAGGGAAGAGGACTTGGGGACTTGTGTTGGCTGCTTTCCCTGAGCAGAGGTGCTTGGGGTTCCCCGGGTCGGGGCCTGTGTGCGAGTCCCCTCCTTCTCAGGCTGAGCCACGGCGGTGCTTTGGCGTGTTCTCTGAGGAGCATCCAGCTTACCCTGCTGCTGCTCGGGCACGGTGCGGCACCCATGGCCTGTCTGCTGGTACTCACTGGTGGGGGCTCCGGGCAGGCATGCTTTGTGCCGCCAGAATCCCAGGTCCCCGTGCCGTCCCCTGCTGGCCACCACGGTGTGCGAGTGGCTGTCAGGCACTCCTCAGCCTGCCACACGCACGTCGGCCGGTCTTCCTGCTTCAGATCAGCAGCCTCGGACAGCTTCTGCCTCCCTGGCAGTCGTTTGAGCCGCTCTGTCTTGTCATTTTAGAGTTCAATATCTGCTGCTCTGAGGGAGGAAGACGGGGTGGGCTGGACCATTGGACTTGGTCTTTGACCCTCGGTGTTGCCCATGAGCAGTGAAGGATGACTTTTGACGAGCCGTGTCAGCTGTGACAGGCAATCTCGTTGGGTTGAGTGGAAATGTGCTGTACAAGTTTGAAGCCCTGGTTGGGGGCATTTTTCTGGTGTTCAATGCATTTAAATTGACACCAGGCTGCAGTGCGCTGTTCATCTCAGGCCGCAGCGGAGGCTCCCGGTGCTTCCGCGTGTGCTTGGGAACGCGCCTCCAAGCGGCTGGAGCGTGGGCCTGCTCCCCAGCATTGTGCCCACGTTCCCAGCTTCTTTGTCATTTCTCACCCTTACCTTAAATGTTACTTTTGAAATGATATTTTTAATGCTTTCACTGGGGTAGGAATTGGGAGCATCCACTCTTCTATTTTGTGGGATGGGAAAGAATAAGAAACTGGTTGTGTTTCTTGTCTTTTAACGTAAGCAGAGTTTTCTCACGTAGAGTGAAATTCTTGTACTGGCAGCTGTGATTTTAAGTGAAAGTCGTTTCCCAGTTGTTCCAGATTCCCAGAAATTAGGTCTGATTTGATGTCAGTTGTAAAAGGAGAAACACTGCCGTTGAGCAGGAGCTCGCGCTGCCTCTGCCTGGCACATGCCCGGCAGCACGTGGGTTCCGTGGTCGCCAGTGTGTGTGAGGACTGTGGCTTTATTCTCTCTTCATACTACATTCTCGGGTGGGAACCAGGATGGTGATTTTATTCTGTCGAATGAACTTTCTGTGAAGAATATTGAGTCACCTGAGCGGCGGCAGCAGGTCCGCGCTGTTGACTGCCCATCGCCTGTTCCTTTCCTAAGACATGCCTTTTGGCTTCCGTCTACATATTCTGCCTCTTCTGGAGCAGGAGCTCCCCGGCCCCCACTGCAGGCCCTGCCCATCTCAGGCAGGGCACTGCGCATGTTCAGCCATGGGCTGTCTCAGCAGACAGCGCCCTGAGGGCGGGCATGGCGGGGCAGGCTGCTGTAGGGTTCCAGGCCCGGCTCAGCAGCAAAGCATCCCTCTGGGGAAGAGGGTCCTGAGCTTCCCAGACAGGATGGTTTGTGTGAGGGGAGGGCACTGGTAGGTACCATGACAGGAGAAGGAAGGTGTAGATGTACAAATCAGGGAGGAGGTGGGCAGCCAGGGAAGACGGAACCGTAGTAGTTATGTTGTGGTCTAGGCATGAGGCGTCCCCCAAAAGCTCTGTGTGAGATAGTGCGAGAAGGTTCAGTGGTAAAATGAGTTATGCGAGCCTGAACCAAATCAGTGGATTAACCGAGTGGTAGCAGTAGGCAGGTAGGGTGTGGCTGGAGGAGGTGGGTCCCTGGGATCACACCCTTGGGTTTATATTCTCCCTGCTCTCTGGTTGTCAGGTCCTGAGCTGCTGTCCTCCTTCATGCCCTTCCACCATGATACTCTGCCTCACTCTGAGCCCAGAGCTGTGGGGTCGGCTGACCATGCACTGAACCTGAAACCATGAACCAAAACACATTTCCTCCTCTAAGTTGTTCTTAAGTCTTTTATCACAGTGACACAGAGCTGACTAAAACAGATGGGCCCCAGGCTGGGACGGGAGCCTGGCTCCTGCCCTTGGGTGTGAGAGGAGCTTTTTGGTTTGCAGACGGGTGCAGGGCTGGGCCCAAACTCCAGGAGAAAGTTGGAAGTTTGCACAGGAGCCACTTGTTGGTAGGCAAGGGGCCTGTTCTCTTTCCAACCGTGGAGGCAGATATGTTCCCAGAGGTAAGAGTGCAGGGGACAAGGTCCAGCCCCTGACCTTCTAACTGTGCCAAGTGGGAGCACAGAGATGCCAGCCCTCACTCACCCCCCAGACCCCACTCTCCATGGCTCTGTGGAACCCAGTGCTGCTTCCTGGGGAGCTGCTGTGCTGACCTTGAAGGTACAGATCAGCACAGGCACGCCTGCCAAGAGCACCAGAGCAGGTCCCTCCAGAGGCTTTTAGGTGAGGATGCCTCAAGTGGGCAGCAGCAGGAAGCTGGGGCAGAGAAGCCACGCCCTGGGACCGGGATGGAAGGCTGGACTTCCTAATGCTGAGGACTGTGGAACCCAGGCCTCCTCCCTATGAGCTCCTCTCTGCACCCCCTCTCTTCTCTAGTCATCTTCTCTAGACCCTCAAGGCCACTACCCCCCTCCTCAGCAGGGCAGTCAGTGTTGAAACCAGGACATGTCTAGGATGCCAGGTAGGCCTGGGAGAGTCTCCTCGTTAATGCAGACAGAAGTGAGTCTCCACACTGGCTCTCTGCAGAGCCCCTGTGTGCACCATAATATTCTCCACTGAGTTTTCCAGGAAAAAAAAAAGCTGGGCTCTATCTGGTACGTGTACATAGTGGTGACATCAGGAGAGAGCCCTGGTGTTTTCCCCATGGTTCACGCGCTCCCAGAGTGCCGGTCACTGTCGTCCATCTCTCCCTGGTTGAGGCCCTGTGCTTCTCTCCCCTTGATGGGCACATTCTCAAGCCAAGGTGCTGCTTCCTACCTTGTACAGCAGTTTCTGAGCAGGCCACGTGGTGCTCTCTACAGACCCGCTCCAGGGTCATTGCTGGATTAAGAGTCCAGGTAAATAGCACTGAGCAAGGAAAAGAAATTGTGGGTTTTTTGCTTTTTTTTAATGTTTGTGGAATTCTCTTGGTACTCCTATAGGGCTTTTAAAAGCTCTTGTTATTAAAAAGATACATTTTAAAAATGGGATTTGTTTTTTTCCTTGAGGTCTGATTTCTGATTTTCTAATGCTGACAATTGCCAAGCCTTTTGAGGGGTGAAATGCCCTTCTCAATTTCCAAGATTACCCGAGGGGCTCTGTTCAGGACTCCATATTCTACTGTCCACTCGTGAACCCTCAGGCCGACACAGCACTGCCCATGTTACTAGAGCTTCGTCGTCAAGTCTTGGTGCCCCGGCACACCTCCTCCAGATGGCTTGCCCCACTTTTCAAAGTCATTTTGGCCATTCTTGGTCCTTTGTTTCCCCATATTGGAATACATGTCTTAATTTGTACAGAGAAACATCTTGTAATTTTGGTAGATTGCATTCAAACTGTAGCTCTGTTTACAGGGATAATTCCACAATTTTTGGTCTTGATCTATGATTGTCCCAGTATTTATTATTAATATATCTCAACTTGTTTTTATAATTATCCAGTACACAAGTCTTCTAAACATATTCTTAAATTACCCATGGATTTTGTTTTTGATTCTTTAAAAATGATAAATATTTAGTTTCAATTTCCAAGATTTCTGTGTCGTGAGTGGAAATATGTTAGCATTTTGTGACTGTATCTTGTGTCCTGTGAGCTTGCTGAACTCTCGGTTCTGTGGCCCAAAGGTTCTTCAGCATCTTCTCTGTACATGATCAGCTTGTCTGAAAATGAAGACAGTTTCATTCCTTTCTTTGCAATGTCCATGTCCTTTATTCCTTTTTCTTATTGTACTGACCAGTGTCTCCATGCTGCATTGAGCAGGAGGGTGAAAGTCAGGGTTCTTCTCTCTTCCTCATCATGGAGGAAAACACTGAGTATTTTACTATTAAATTTAAATAGAGATTCTTGGTAAATCTTGACTGGGTGAAGAAGTCACCCTCTGCTCTTGTAGGCTGAGTGCTTTATGATGGAAGTTGTGCTGTTTTGGTCTCATCCTTTTTTTTTTTTTGCATCTGTTGAAAATTTTTTATGGTTTTTTTCTTTTACTAATATGAGGAAATACATCAATTAACTTTGTAGTGACTAAATGAACCTTATTTGCCTGTTATAAATGCCACTTTACTAAACAAGTTTTCATCTCTGTGTACATGTATGTATAATTCCAGCACTTTTTCTGTGTACACAGAAATAAATAATGCCAGTATATACTTGAACATGTTTTAAGACTTGTTTGTTCAGGAGAGAGATTGGTCTGAAGTTTTCTTCTGGTCTCTCTTCTAAATTTTACTCAGGGTAATGCAGACCTCAAAAAATTAGTTGAGAAGTATTCTCGCTTCCTCTGCTTTTTAGAATTGTTTATGGTTGATATATTTTATTTAAAAGTTTGATAGCATCTGGACATGGGGTTTTTATGAGAAGTGTGTATTTTTTAATTGAAAAAGTAGGTGCAATCCTGTTCAGATTTTGTTTACTTATGACTTGGGTAAATTGTCTTTCACAGAGTTTATTCATTTCATCTGAGTTATTGATTCTACTGACACTAATTCATAATGTCTTATCCTCCTATCCATCTGGTCCATAGGGGAAGTCATGAAGTCCCTATTGCACTCTCCTTTTTTATTCTTTTTAGTTCCTCATTTAGCATTTCCCTCCCTCCTTTGTTCCAAATCATTCACATAAGAGGTTTGTGTTTTATCAATCTTTTCAAGACCAGTTTTTGTATTTGGTGAATTTCTACTTTTTCAGTTTTATATTTTGTTTGTATTATTCTCTTTATGATTTATTATTTTTCTGACTTTCTTAGGCAGAAGCTTTGGTCATTATTTCTGAACTTTTCTTGATTAATATGTCTTTAATACTATTAATGGCCCTCTAAGCATTGCTTTAGCTGCATCCCACACATTTTGGTATGATTTGTTATTTACTTTGAAACATGTTAATATTTTAAATTTCCATTGATCCTTTCTTTGACCTCTGGGCTTTTGAGGAATTTGCAGCTTAACTTCTGCATGGTCTCTCTGACAGAGGTTCCTTATGCTTACTCACAGCACCTGCTCTTCTGAGGACAGCCTTCTCTGGTGCCTACTGCCTCGAGTTGGCAGTGTGTTTTGCACAGGTTTTCCATGTCTTTTCTGCCCTGTTTCCCTGACCTATCCATTACTCAGACGAGAGCATTGAAATCTGTAATTGAGATTACAGATTTGTCTCTCTTCCCTGAGTTCTGGCCATCTTTGCCTCACTGGTTTGAAGTTTCATTATGTGTTATGTAATCATTTAGGATTGCTAAATTCTCTTGATGAATCAGCTCCTTAACATTATAAATGTTGCTTTTATCCCTGATAATATTTGTTATTCCAAAGTAACTTTGTCTGACCTTAGAGTTGTCAGCTTTCTTACACTGTCTTTGCAAGACCCATTTCTTTGCTTTTAACCTACTTATCTTTCAGGTGTGTTTCTTGTACCGGTATGCCAGTCTCTGCCTTGCATCTGAGATGCTGCATCTCATCCCCTCATCAGTGTGGATGGGTCTGGTGTACCATTTGGTTGATTGTCTTCCATTTGCACCTTTTGTTCTCTGTTCTTTTTTCCCTCTTTTCCTGCTGAGTGCTATGATTACATGTCCTTATTCACTCCACCTTTCCCATGAGTGGCTGGGCCAGGACAGCGCTGTCCATAAGAAACTCCCTCAGTGGCAAGGTGTGCTTAGTCTGTGCATGGCATTGAAGGCCATGCTCATGTTTGTCCTTGAGCACTTGACAGTTGAGGAAACTGGCTACTAAGTTATTTTTAATTTCACATAATTTAAATATCCATTTGAGGGTTGTTGCTGCCACACTGGGCAGAGAGACTATAGGGTTTTCAGCATTCCCCTTGACCTCTCAGCCTGCCTTGGTAAAGTGCTCTGCGGTTCACATATTTCACGTAGAGTACAAGGACCTCACAGCAGTATCAACTTGCCCCACTCTCCTTTGCTCACTGATGGTCATTGATTTTACTTCTACCTGTCGGACCTCAAAAATAGTTATTTTTACCTAATCTCCTGTTTAGAAGCCATTGTTTAGAATAAGATTGAAAGTGAGAAAGTCTACTTTTTCAGTTGCCCTTTTGATGCCCTGGCTCTGTCTATTGGAATGTCACAGGAAGGTGTGGGTGGGCTTGATGAGGGCTGCTTGGCGGCTGGTGGGTCAGCATGCCACTGCTGAAATGGCCTGCTGGGTGGGGGTGGCTGTGGCTTGGAACATTTGGCTGGAAGGGAAGGTGTTGAGTGGGTGAGTTTGGGACCTCTATGGAAGCTCCAGTTACTAGCAGAGCTATGCATAAATGTCCTTTGGTTGTTGGTGAAAGTGTCCTACATCTTGACTCCATTTCCTATCCCATTGGCCTTTCAAAAATAGACCTTTAAAAAATCCAGACCTGTGTGCCTAATTTGAATTAGAAAGTGTTGCTTTGTGGTGAGTTTTGTGAATGGTTTTGTGTGTAAGTAGAGCTATCCATCCAGCCCTTGGAATTTGTAATCTATTAAGAGAGGAAGACAAACTGTAATGTAGAGATGATTATCTTTATGAGTCCTTGTATTTATTCATTATCCCTGTAAGGAGCGCGGCTTTTTTGTTTTACAGCCTTTGATTAGGAGCAGTGGTTTATGGCATAGACTTGCTTAATTTCCCACTTCATCCTCTGCGGCGGACACTGCTTCCAACAGGAGGAGGTAGAAGTTCTCTGGCTGGTGCCTTGTGTGCTCTACGAAGCAGCGCCTGCTTCCAAGGAAGGACATTGTGCTGTAGTCTCAGTGGCAGGGGCTGTCATCATGCGCTGCTGAGCTCCTGCACAGCTTAGCAATCTTCTTGTCCTTCACGTCCTTAACCGGGTTTCAGTATTTAGACAGAGGTTTGATTCCACTGTGAAGACTCTGGAATCACCTCCCAGATCGCATGCTTACCTCAGTTTTGAAATCCAGGATGTTTTCCTTGAAGGTCAAGCATGATGTTGGAAGAGCCAGCGGAGGAGTCTGACGCTTTCCCGTCGACCCCGTGTTAAGTAGCATAGACACCTAAGGTAGGCTCCCACCTTGGCAGCATTCAGTGATTTCACATAGATGAGCTAAGTGCTGGTGACACAGGTGTGGTAGTACCATCAGGGAACTTCAGTGATCAATTCCGGGTTAACTCTCAACATCCAGTGCCCAACACGACAGGACCTCCTTGCCTTCTTCCCTTTCGTGTGCACGAGTGTGTGCCTGACTGTGGAAGCAAGCCCTGGATTAAATCTAGACTACCGTACGCGCTCGTGTTCGAACACGGTGCTGTTAAATACAGTGCCGATTTTCAGCAAATGGCTTAAGTATTCGAACTAGGAAGGGCATGGTCACGTGAGATTCAAGCGGCCACTGGAGCGGGGTGACAGTGGACCTGGAGTCAGTGGAGCCTGTCTGCTGATGGGGTGTGAGTAAGTGAGATTCCCCAGCCTCGGGGATCAGTCAGGCACCTTTGGGGTGGGAACTGTGTGCTCGACGTGGCGGTTGGACGCCTACTATACCTGAGCCCAGGGTTCTCCAGCTTTCTGAGCCTCTGCGTGGAAGATGCCTGAGAGGCTGGGAGACACGGAACACAGTACTCTGCTCTGGACAGTAGGTCCCCATCCACCTGCATGCTTTCCACCCTGTCTATTTGGGGTAATGCATGGGAGGCAGGCGGTAATTTACTTCCCGTGAGGATCGGCAGAAGCCTGGCTGTGCAGTACTGCTGGAGGCCTGGGGTTCTTTTTAGGACCTCCTGAGCTTCTTGCAGCTTGGATGAGGGTGAGGGGCATAATTCTGCCCCTCCTTCGAGGAGGTCCCTGTGCGGATGCACCCATGGTTCCATCCCTCCTCCTGGCTTGCCGAGGCCCCTGTTGGCAAGCACACGGCTCCATGGTGCCCTCCGAGAGGCTGTGCTCGCTGCTCCACCAGCCCTGCCTTGCCCCCTGTGATAAACCAAGCAGGTGATGGCCCAGTGCTGGTGGCACCAGCCTGACTCAGCTGCCTACTTAGTGACACTTTTAGCATTGATGGCACTTGGGGAGGCCTGCAGGGTACTGGCCTTCAGTGCACTTCCCTGGAGGTTTATTGCTCAGATTTCCAAAGCCGCTGGGCATGAGCAGGAGGTACTCTGGGCTGCTCGTGCCGCCTGGACTCACTGTGCTTCAGGAGCCCGCCAGCCGCGTGGCCCCAGGCACTCAATGCTGGGGTTTCCCAGGAGGCCCGCCCCACTTCACAGGTCCCCCTTGAACCTGCTGCACACGGACCCTACTTTGAATGTGGAGCTGCAGACTCTTTGCAAGTACATAACTACTCTTTTCAGAGCCGCTCGCCCAGAGAAGTCACACCGCGTTGTCTTGGAAGCCTTGGGCTGTGCCGCTTGTGTGGGCATTCGCAGGGAGCGCCTCCTCTGTGCCAGCTGCGCAGCACACAGTCCCAGAAACAAGCCGGTGCCCTAGCGCAGGGCAGAGAAGTGGGGTGCATGGTGTCTGCCGCTGTGGGGTCAGCACTGACCCCCAAGGGCCCCTGGGGCTGCCGGGTGTTGGGGCGGCACTCTTCTGAGGGCAGGCTTGCAGAACCTTGGCTGGAGTCTGGAGAACGAGGAAGGATGCTGGGACGCATCTCCCATGGCTTTTGCTCAGATTCCATGTGACCAGAAACTTGACTTGGCATAAGCCATCAAAGGAAGACCTCCCTGTAGACAGGGCGGGCGTTGGACGATGGGGCAGGGTCAGAGTCTCAGCAACTGTCTGTCATAAATGACTTTGTTGATTGGAGACAGCGACAGGCGACCCCGAGCTGAGGTTCCCCTGGGACAGACCAGGATTTCTGGAACCAGTTTAACACAAATGAATTTGAAGAAGAATGTGTGCCTCTCACCTCAGCCTCAAAAATCAAAGAGGCAGCTTTTGCAATGAAGGATCCAGTTCTTTCCCCTCAGTTTTGCGATCATAGTGACTTTCTGTGCTCCTGGTGCTGATCCTTTTGTTTTTAAATGTCATCTAGCACTGGGCCCCAACACCTCACAGTGAGCGAAAGAGGATACCTGTGCACCGGGTGGACAAAGCCTCCCTTCCCCCAGGCCACGTGACTCCTGGTCGGGGTCTCCAAAAATAAACGCGTCCCTGGTAGCATTTTCTACAGGGTTTTTATTGCTCTTGTATAAATGTCTGCCCGTTCCCACCGGGACTCACCCCAGTTCTGTATTTCCCAGACACTTCCCTGTCCTCTAAGTGGTTTATTTTATTCCCACAGCTAGAAGAAATAAAGGGTTTTGTAACATGACTGGATCTTGGGCTGTGAGTTGGTGTCGACATTCCCGTCCTGTTCAGCGCTGGCACTTGGCTGGGGAGTTACACAGCGGAGCCTGCCTGCGGGAGTCCGGCTGGCCTGCGGGAGTCCGCTTTGGAAGTGCCTAACTTGCGTTTTCTGGTTTGAGCTAGTGATGAATATATTTGAGTCCTATTAATAACTCAAATGATGTTTTACACATAAGATGCAGTGGATTCTTCCTGCTTTGGAGATACTGAGGATGCTTTGTGGTCTGTGGACCAGCTACTTCTTATTTAATATGCCACACAAGCCCTTGGTAGTCTTGGACCTCAGCTCATGGCAATGCCTGTCTAAGAATCCGTTTTGGTGGAAACGCGTGTTGCATTGCTAAAATTCTGGTGCCATCTCTGCACAAGCGTGTCCTGAGGCTGTGCTGTGCATGGTGTGTGGTGGAGGCTACTCTCCGTGCCAGTACGTCCCATGTTGGAGATGGTCATGGTTACTGTAGCCTAACACATTACACTTTTTTTCAGGCCTTTTTTGGGGGGAAGCATGAGTTTTGCCTTGCTGCAGAGATAGGGCAGTAAGCAACATAGGCTGCAGGAACCTGGTGACTGTTCCCTGCTGCCTGCACTCTGGTTGTCCTCAGGGAAGAGTTAAGTCCGTCTGTGTTTGTGCCATAGCTCACTGGTAAGACGCACTTGGTCCTCCGTGGCTGCGTCCACCTCAGAGCCACAGTGCAGGTGTTCACAGGGAGGGGGCCTGGCTTTGAGGCTGGGAAGGAAGCAAGGTCTGCAGTCATTCCACCCCTCCTCTTTGTGAGTGCCAAACTATCTTGAAGGTTGAAAAGGAAAAGACAGTGTATGGGAATTTATTTCAAGCAATTTGTTCTTTTTGTGGAGATGCTAAGTGGCTTGTCAGAAAGCTGCCAACACCCTCACATGCATGCATCTGCGGGTCGAGCAGTGGCCTTTGGAAGGACGTGCACAGGAGCTGTTGAGAGGGTGGACCAGGGGTTTGCAAGGGTGTCCTTTGTCCAGGTAGTCCCAGTGTGTCTCGCCCAGCCAGCCTGACTACCTTGCGTGCACCAGGCACCCGGTGCTTAGTTAATATGTAATTCTCTCAACATCTTACCCCCTTAGGAGCAACAGGTACCCAGCACCCGTGTTGTCCGTCCAGATGAAAGGACCTGGCCACTGTGATTCCACTTGCCTTTGATCTCCCTGCAGAAGGTCGGCTTGTCTGCCTTGAGACTCCTCTGAAGGGCAATTTAAAAGTTGGATTTGAGCAACATCAAGTGAAATGTCTTCCCATCTCATGCCGTGAGGAGCTCTTTGGTGTAGCTCATGGCCGGGTGTGCAGAGAGATGTTAACCCTTTCTTTGAAATGAGCCATCTTGTAGGCCGAGCTCGCCTGCTACTGACCCCTCTGCTTTTAGAGGAGAAAACCCAAGCACTTTTGGTTCTCAGCCCCGTGGCCCTCGAACACGAGCCCATTGCACTGTTTAAATTCCTCTTCCTGACACTCAGTCGCCTGTCTTTGTTAATGCCCATGAGGTTATGTGCGCATGGATGGGTGGGGCACGCAGAACTGGGAAGAAAGGAGGTTTTCATGGGTGGGCCGACCGCTGTCTCAAGGTGTCACGATCCATAAACTGATGCGCTTCTCATGGTGAACTGGCAAGGGCTGCTGAGTACTGCTGCTGGGTGAAGTACCAGGGCGGCGGGGAGCCCTCTGAGAAGCCTTCCCTGCCCTAATCTCATCCCAGGGAAGCTGCCACGTTGCCTCTGACACTATTTCAACAAAAGTGACTTGTTTTCAAAATTTTTGCTTGATTTTGTAAATACATTAGAGAAATTCATGGCTGTCCAGAAATCCAGGTCCATGCTGTTTTGTTTTTAATGAGAAAGGAAGAGAAAAACCTGGAACTCCAGACCTCGTTAGGTCACGCGGCCATGAAGCAGACACTGTGCCCCAGCAGGCTGCTGCTTCTCAACATTTACTTCGTCAGTGGGACTGGTCTTTTTTTTGTAACTAAGATTTCTTAGGAATTCCTAACTCAACCGGACAACACAGCCTGCCCCTTGCATGGTCTCATTTAAGGGTAGACAGTAAGGAGGAGGGTTTGGCTGTGGGTTTTCCTAAGCCCTGAAAGGAGCCAAGCAGTGATTTGCTGGCTGACGTCTGTCCTGCCATGTGTCACTCAAATGATGAGATGAGCGGGAAACTTGTGCAGAGCGTGCTTCTGGAAGCCCTGCTGTCTCAGGGTCGTTCAAGATTATTGTCAGTGACTGCTTACTTGCACGTATGGTGTTATAATTTAGAGATTACAGAAGGTGTTTGTTCAGTGTTGCAAAGTACAGAGGAAATGAAAACCATTGGTTTCCCGTCTCAGGTGTGACTTACTGATACTCCCTCGTCCTGGCTCATTTCATGTGCACCATGGACTGGAACAAGGCGCCATGGCCTCTCATTGCGGGCACCACCCGCCTGGCATGCATTGTAGCCCATGCTGAGCATCCCTTAGTTGGCTGTAAAGCAGCCTGTCTCGTGGGGGCGTGGTCACTGGCAGCATACAGTGGACGCTGGAGTTTGTCGGGCTCTCTCCACCTCTGCACCACGGCTGGCTGTGGCGACGTCCTGGAGGCCTGTGCACCTGGGTTGCCCATATTGGATCGTGCACACCCTCACCTCCAGCAGCTGACACAAGGATCCCACAGGATATCCGCATCAGTAGCATTTGGTCTCGTGCCTGTTGCTGCCAAGGGAGTGGCGTCCATTGCAGAAGGACATTGGGGCACAGTGGAGCGAGTCAGGTGAAGGGCAAGCGTCTGGACACGTCCTGCCACTGCCTTGCAGCTTGTGGTGCAAAATACTTTCTAACAAAATCTCAAGTAAGTTGAGGCAAGAGGCTGTTTTCCATCAGGAAATTAGAGAAAAACAAAGGTGTGCGGTATTTCACGGATGGGCAGAAACGCTGCTGTCACTGTGAACGGCTGTCCGTGTGGTGACTGCGTAACACACAGGCGTAAGAATGCTGGACCCTTTGGTTCTGTGATCTCACTTTGAAAGTGTATCCTGAAGAAGCTCTGTACATCCAGGCTTCTCTTGGCACGAACAAAGGAGATAAGGCTCAACCTCCAACAACAGTGGAGTCCTTTAGAAAGCACTGGCCGTCCAGCTCAGCACACAGCCGCCTCCAGGTGCCTGTGAGACCAAGAGGACTGAACAGGGTCTGAAGAAGTGAGGAGGGCAGCTAGGCAGGTGCCCAAGACAGCGAGCTGTGTGGCGGAAGGAACTGGGAGGGAATGGCGGCGACAGCTGTTTCGTGGGTGGAGGACACACAGGTTCCTGTTGTCCTTGTCTGTTGTTTAAATTTTTATGTAGTGCCATTTTGTCTCTAAAACAAATGACTTTCTAAGGAATAAAAATGGCATATTCTTTTTAACACTTAGGCAACGCAGGCAAGCAACAAACCACCCCTGGCTTAGAAATAGCCAGTGCTAACAGCCGGTGAACGTGTTCTGGAAGCCACTCTGTAGATGGATATAAACAAACAGATAGAGTGGCAAATAAATTCAAATAAAGACAGCTTTGTTTAACACGGGGCTGGCGAGTATTGCCTGTGGAGAGGCAGGGTAGATACCATGTCCATCTCAGTCTTCTGCCTTCCGTGGCAGCAGCCACAGAAACCTAAGTGCATTGTGCACCTATGTTCCAATAAAGCCTTATCGCTCTGTTTAGATCCACATTTCCACCTGACATCCTGTCCTGATGATTTCCTTCTATGCTTCTCATGGTGCGTGACTGCTGGAAGTGAATTCTTGCCACTTTTGTGTGTCCAAACCTTTATTGTTTGATTGTTGAAAACCATTTCCACTGGGTGTAGAATTGTAGGTTAGGTGCTTTTCAGATTTGCGGCACATTCCTCTTTGCATGGTCCATCAGGAGTTCTGCTGACACCTTTGTCTTCTGGTTCCTCTCTTTATTGCATGGCCCTTTTTGCTCTGGTTGGTCGTAAGGTTCTTTATCAATATTTTTGAACAATTTATCTTCCTGAAGTTTGCTTCAAGTTTCTGGTACTTGTTTTATTGAACATTTTATATTTATGGTTTGCATTTAATTGGGGAATATTTTGGCATTTTTTCTCCTTCTCTTTTGGAAGCTTCCCTGAGACGTGTGTAAGTTATCTTGAAGTTTCCCAGCAACTCACCTTTCTCTCTTACTTTTGATAACCTGTCCACTGTTTTAGATCCTGTGGGCTTATATTCAAGTTGGCTAATTTTTTCTTCTACAGTGTCTAATTTTTATTCCCACACAATGTGCTTTTTTTCTCTTGGTGTTTTTAGGTTTCATCTATAGAAGTTCCATTAGGGTATTTTAAGATATTCTACAGTTCCACATTTTGAACACCAGAATGTGGTCATAGTAACTTTGTGCGCTTGTCTGCTAATTCTAACATCTGCCCAGTTATGGGCTGGTTTTGCTGGGTTGGTATCTTCATGATGGGCTGTATTTTCTTACCTGGCCATCTTGGAACGAATGCTCAGCATTATGAATTTGACCTTGTTGGATGGAGGATATTTTCACATTTCAGTATTCTTGAGCTTTGTTCTGAGATGCAGTTAAATTACTTAAAAATAGTTCTATTCTTTGAGGTCTCGCTTTTATGATTTCTGAGGTAGACCAGAGCAGGTGTGAGGACTGGCCCTCTGGCACTCTCCTGGGCAAAATTGGAAGGGCTTCCAGCCTGGCTGTTGGGAACAGGCACCTTCTCAGTCACTGCCCTGCTGTCCTTTTGGATAGTTTTCCTTTAGGGTGGGGCAGTTTCCTGATGTGGGCGTGCCCAACAGTGCTCTGCTGAGTACATAAGGAGGGGCCCCCTAAGTTCTCTGGGCTCCCTTCCTTCAGGTCTGTGTATTTCTCTCCAGAGCTGGTCTGTACTTCCTGTCTGGGTCTCCAGGGTACACAGCTGCTGTCTTCACCCTGGAAGCCTATTAAGTCTCTCCTATGCAGGGGACTCTCAGGACAGTGTGGCCCTGGCTTTGTCTGTTCCTCACTGTGCATCCCATGCTGGGCTTCACTGTTGGGTGTCCTGAGAGGTATAGGTTGATTTAAAGCTGTGCTATTATAGTATCTGTGAAATTTTAAGAAGAAATCATTTTCCCCTGAACTTCTGATAATGAGTTATGCTTTCCTGAGGCTGAGGCCTCCAGTAGTCATCTGTGGACCAGCGATTGCTTTACCTCCAGAGGCTCCTCACAGGTAGAGCAGCGCTGTTTGTGAAGGGCTAGGGCAGGGAGAGCAGACCCGATCTCCCGGAGGAAAGCTAGAGGCAGTTTCTCACAAGAGGCCACAAGGGATCTTGCTGTGTGGTACCAGGGCTTGTGGCAAGGGGGATATGTGTCCTCTGTGCCAAAAAAAAAAAAAAAGCTTGGAAATGTACATGTTGTTCTGAGCTTAAAGCATGCCTGCTCCAAGCTGGGCGCGGTGGTACACACTTGTAATCCCAGCACCTTGGGAGGCTGAGACAAGAGAATCGCGAGTTCAAAGCCAGCCTCAGCAATGGCGAGGCGCTAAGCAACTCAGTGAGACCCTGTCTCTACATAAAACACAAAATAGGGCTAGGGATGTGGCTCAGTGGTCGAGTGCCCCGAGTTCAATCCTCAGTACCAAAAAAAAGCATGCCTGCTCTTGACCAGTGTGTTTGAGAAAAAAGACTCTAGGTTTTTACGTGTTTTTCTTTTTCTTCTTAATAGGTTCACGTTTCTAAGGTCTTCACTCCTCTGAAATTCATCTGTAAGGCACACTGTTGGTCTCCACCACATCTTGCCCTGTGGTTGCAAAGTTTCATGTGCAGAAAACCCAGAGTGCCAGACGTGCTTACACCCCCAGTCTGCCTGGGACAGGGACATGGTCACCACGGTCCACCTGGGACTAGGAGCATGGCCACCACGATCTAGGGTCTGAACCACTTCTTCGGGGTGGGAGCTGTCTCAGGATTGCCATAGGAGTGGAATCATTGATGTGTGGCCAGCAGAGTCTGGTCCTCAGTATGCATGAGTTGATGCTGAGTCCTGGACTCTTGCCTTGCTCCCGTCACCAGAAAGGCCCCTGGCAATGGCACTCGGCCCCACTTGAGCTGGATCGTGGCTGTGCAGTGCCCCTAAGCGTGCGCACACCCACGTCTCTCCACTCTCCCTTGGTGCTGCTGCTTCCTGTGGGCTCTCTGGCACTCCCGAGTATGGTTTTGAGTGGACGTTACAGTGGCATTCTTGTCTTGTTGCTAAGTTTAAAAGAGCTTTTAGGGGTTCACTATTGATTTACTAAGTTCTGTGGGTGGTTTTGTGGATGCCTGTTTCCTCCCTGGAAGGAAAGTTCTGTTTGAGAGAAGAGAATTTTTTTTTCTTAATGAGGCGATTTTTACATTTGCATTTATAAGAAAATAGGAAATATGTGTGAATCAAACAAATTTAAAAAGTAATCATCTGAGTAAATAAAAGTGTACAACTGAAAAAAGTCTAAGATGTTTTGTAAACTACTGTCCAGACATTCAGTTCATTAGATATTGCAAGCCGTGCTTCCAGCCACGATGTCAGGTGTGACTTCCAAGGCAGCCCCAAAGCTATGCGAGTCAGGTGTGCTGGCCCAGGGCTCCAGTGGTCCCTTCCCTGGGCCTCTCTGGTTCTTGTATAGTTTGCATTTTCAGTGACCTGCGTGGGCAGGGCCTCGTCACCCTGTCAGGTAATGTGGGCGTATCCACAAGGCTCCGTCAGCGTGGAGGGTTCCCATCTCCTAATGTTTTTGTCATTTCAGGGGCCCTGGTGCCCCTTGAGGACAAATGCTGGTAAGTGGAATGGGACTGTGTCCCAGGAGCCTGGGGGCATGCAGGCAGGCTACTGGCCCCACTGACCCTGGCCTTGCCCGCCTGTAGGGGCCTCTCTCGCCTGGAGCTGTGGTTCTGCACCTGCTGAGATGCCTGGACTTGAGCTTTCCAGCCATCTTCACTGTCCTTGTCTCTGCTTGGTCAACACAGCCAGGACGTGGAATGAACTGATTAAAAATGGATTTCCCTGAGGACTTTCCTAGGGCTGGTAGGAGGTAAGGTGAGACTTCTGTCTCAGAACAGGATTTCAAATGAAGGCTTGTCACTCGCAACTTTATACAAGGGAATCATCTCCCCCAAATTCAGGTCAGAGACCAAGCCCTCAATACTTCACTGTGACTGTATTTGAAGACAGGTATTTAAGTTAAAATGGGGTTGTTAAAAGTAGGCCCTCATCCAGTCTGACCGGTGTCCTCATAAGAAATTAGGACAGACATCAGGAACCAACATGCACAGAGGAATGACCACCCACAAGCCAAGGAAGGGCCCTCAGAAGAAACCACCCTCTTGCTAACAGTGACTCAAGGCTTCTAGCCTGCAGAACTGAGAAATGTATGTCTGTGGATTAAGCAACACTATCTTGGTATAAATGGTGCCCAACTTACCATGGTTCAACATGGTGACTTTCTCAGCTCCAGGAAGGTATGAGTGAGGGGAACTCAGCAGAAACTTGAATTTCCCTCTCTTTCATGCTGGCAACCCGTGGCACAGTGCCGTTTCCAGAGGCTGGGCATGGCAGCAAGCCTCAAATCCCAGCCAGCCACAGGTGCCCTTCACTGCTTTATGACCAGGTGGGTTTTGTCTTAGACGATTCTGCCCAGCGTGGGTGAGTGTAAGCACATCCTGAGCATGTGAGTTAGGTAGGTGTAGTAAACACGTTTTTACACGATTCAAGTCACAATGGGCTTATCGAGATGGAACCACATCATAAGGTGAAGAGTGGTAACCTGCGGGTTTTTGCCACACTTGTCAACACTGGAGTGAGAGCCCTGTAACTCCTGCTCCAGGCCCAGCCTAAAGTCTAGATGGACATTTTCCCAGCTGTCAAAGAGGAATGGCCACCTAGTGTTCTATGATTCATGTGGTCCGGTCCACTGCCTCTAAATCTGAGACACACAGTTTGATGGATTGAGAAGAACTCAGTGCTACCCTGATGGGAGGTGCGCTGCTTATCCTATGAGGGCCCCAGAAGAAAGAAAAGAACTGGGCTCATGTCTCTTATCCCACTTACTTAAGGAGGAAGTATTTGTAGAAAAAATAGACATGAATTCTTAAACATGAAACATCTCAAAAGATTAAGAGGGTACTGAAAAGCCACAAGCAGTAGGAACTGGCATGTGGACATACCAAATTGAAACTGGCGAAGGAAATTCCAAAATATTAGTGCTCACGTAAAGGAACATAATCATTTTGACTTCAGATTTTTCAGCAGCACTAATTTCTGACACCATGGAGGACCATTTGGAGGGCCAAAGCATTAAGGGAAGATAACTTAGAACACAGTTAAATGTTCAGCTCAAACTTTAAATGATGAATTAAGCGAACAAACATTAAGATATTAGGACTTGACAAAAATGTTCTATGTATACAAGACCTCACAAGTTAATAACTTAATAATTAAAATACATGTAAATGCACTAAATTCACTAGTAAGAAAGACAAAGATTGACAAATTAAGATAAAATATGGATATATATGCACTGGGAATTTCAAATTTTGAAGGTAAATGGAACATATGAAATACCAAAGGAAAACTAGGGTACCTGTGGAGATGTTTAAATTCTAAAACAGTATTGTTAGAGAGTCACTACATAATAAAACAAGTAAAATAGATTAACAGTGTTAATGACCTACCAGCATAGAGGAAAAAAGAGTGATTTTTTTTTTTTTTTGCTTTCTTTTAGTACATGTGACAGCAGAATGCATTTTGATTCATTGTACACAAAGGGAGCACAACTTTTCATTTCTCTGGTTGTACACAATATAGAGTTACACCATACATGCAGTCATCCGTGTACCTGGGACATTGTTGTCCATCTCATTCCACCATCTTGCCTGCCCTCATGTCCCATCCCCTTCCTTCCCTCCCCTTTGACCAAAGTTTCTCCATTCTTCCCATGCCCCCTCCCCCATCACGGATCAGCATCCACTTATCAGAGAGAACATTTGGCCTTTGTTGTTTTGGGATTGGCTTATTTTGCTTAGCGTCATGTTCTTCAACTCCATCCATTTACCTGCAAATGCCATAATTTTATTTTCAAAGAGTGATTCTTAAGACTGTATAGCAGTGGAATTATTCGTGTTAGAAAGATAAACAGTGTAAACTTTTTTAAAAAGTGAAAGACTGAAAATGACATGAAATTATAAGAGCTATTAACTGATTCCTTTAAAAATGATACATAAATGAATATTAATGAAAAAGTAAAGTTTGAGACTAAAAATTATGCAGTCCACAGCCACATGCTAAAGTTTTGAAAACCTAGACAAAGTTCACACAACTTCTTAAAAAGTATAGCTTAAATAAATTTTGAATAATCCTAGAACTCTTATAAGCATGATATCAGCAGTTAAAATCTTCCACTCAGTTGTGAAGGTGACTTCTCCGTTTTCTGAAATGCATTGTCCCAGTTCATATGAACTCTATCAGAGTGAGAAGAATCGACTGCCTACCCTCCACCCAGCCGACAATGAGAGGTCAGCAGAGACCTGCCATGGGAGAGAGGCAAGGTTCAGGCCTGGTTCACTCGTCAAAACAGAAGAAAACAGCCCTAAGTACAGTTATCAAATTAAACCTGACACTGTGTAGAAGACCTAGGTTTATTTCAGGCATGAAGAGAATGCACTGTTAGAACTTCACCAAGGAAATTAAAGAACTTTAATAGGTATTCAATATAAGCCAACAGTGGCAATAACAATGGAACCATAAAAACAAAAACACTGAATTCAACATGAGGCAAAAAAAATACAAAAAATGGACAAAGAACAAATTAAATATGAATGGAAAAAAATAGCAAGAAGACATTTTAATCTAATTCAACAATCACAGTGAGTCTAAGTGGTCTAAGCATACCATTTACCCCTCATGTCCCACAGTCATTTCTGTGGAACACCTCAACACGTAAATCGAGCAACAGCCTTAGCACTTATGGTAACTGAAATGTTTTTAGAGCTCTATTTTCAGAAGAATAATAGGTGAATAAGTAGTGATACTATTCATGTTAGTGATTAATATTATTGTCAATAACTTTTATGACAATCTAGATTGATTTCCAGTATGTTGTAACACACCTGTATCAATTTCATTGAAACATTCACAGAATTCAAAACTTAGACTTAATGGATTAAGAGACAAATTTTTAAAATTCTGAGAGGGGAAGCACTGAAATGTTTTCAGTGAAAAGACAATTTTAAATATAAACAGCTGAGTTAGTCTGAGGACAGTAAAGAATCTGCCACAGAAAAACTAAGCAGCAGGCGTCTGAAGTAACTGTGAGTACCAGGTGGAGTCGGCTGCAGACGGGATCTCTCTGGGGATGGAGAAATGCAGCATGGTGAGAAAGCGCTTGGTTCTCCAGGAAGGCAGAGACACCTCAAATGGCTGTGCACCTGACAGCAGAATTTCAATATATATGAAGCCAAAATGGAAAGAAGAAATAGACAAGTCTACACATGTACGTGAAGGTCTCACCATTTCTTTCTCAGTAATAAAAAAAAAATCAAGAATATGGACCACTCAAACTGCATTATCTACCAACTTGGTGTAATTGACATTTATAGAATACTATACTCCACAAAAGCTAAGTACATTCAATTCCAAGATTGGCTATATTTTCTGCATAAATTTTAAGTTATTCAAATTATGCGAAGTCTGTTCTCTAACCACAGTAGAAATATAACTCAATAACATTGGGAAAATCTAGAATATTTGAAAGTTATAAATAATAGTTCAATGAAGTCACAGAATAAATTATAAATTTAATAATTTGCATGAACAGAAAGTACAGCTTCTCAAAAGCTGTGGATTACAACTAAAACTGTACAAGGGAAGTTTGTAGCATTAAGTTTTCATAAGGGAAAGGTCTCAAAATAATGACATAAGCTTCTTTAAGAAACCAGGAAAATAAAAGCAAACAAATGATAAAGAACAGATGGTTGAAATAGCAGAAACACCACAGAAAACATATTTTTTAAAAAACAAGTTTTTCCAAATATATCTGTTCAACTCTAAATCTCTCACAATCTTTACCAAGAAAAAAGAAGGCAAGAATTAACTGTACTAATAGTGAAAGCCAAGCTGTTGCTACGGATACCACCACCATTGAAAACCACAGAGTAAAAACTGTGGCCCTGTGTCTGGCCAGTGAGACAAGTGGATATGGTATAGTAACACAGAAGCCACCGAAGCTCACTGGCGAAGGAAGAGACCTTCTGTGGTGAGGAGGCCAGGCCCCTGCCGTCGTTGGGGAATTCCATGAAACATGAATCCTTAGGAACGATTCTGTCAAATTGGTGCTGACAGAATCACCAATTTGACAGAATCCTTCCTAAAGACAAAACTTCCTGAAAATACAGGAGGATTAAAAACAATTTTTTTTTTTTTTTTAAGAAAATATAGGAGGAAACTTTTCAGGACCACACACAACGCCAGCACTGCTGGGACACCAGAACCAGGGGTTCCGCACACACTGCCGTCAACACCCCATGAACGCAGGAAACGTCCTTGGGAACGGTAGCAACTCCCAGCCAGCGAGGTACAGAGAGGACCCTGGCACGGGACCAGGGTGAGCTTATCTGGGCGAAGTGCTGTGTGGTGTGTAAAGACCAGCCAGCCCACCACATCAGTCGGGAGAGGGAGATAAATCGGTGATCTCAAAGAAGTGTCTCAAAATGATGAGAAGGATCTGCCACACGCTTTGAGCTGACATCATACCTAACCATGAAAGATTGCTTTCCTCCTCAAGTCAGAACAAGATGACGACGCCCAGTCTCAGCACCTGCTCAGCTGGAGGGGCTTCCCAGTTCACATCAAGAAAAAGAAAACACTGTTGTCTTTTGAAAAGGAAGAAATAAAACTATATTTATAGCAGACATGACCATCTCCCCCCAAAACAACACTGCAAAACTATAAAACATACAAAAGCCAATGGTTGTTTCCATATACTAACATATTAGAGATCTAAATTTGAAATGTCATTTACAATACAGGTTGAGAATCCTTAATCCAGAAATCCAAAGTACTGCTAAATTTCAAATCGAGCACCAACATTATGCTCAGTTTTGGATTTCAGGACATTTCATTTTGTATTTGCAAATCAGGATTGTTTAACTGGCAAAATATATACGAATATGGTAAAATTTAAAAACCCGAAATCGAAAACACTTCCAGTTCCAAACATTTGGGGTAAGGGATACTTAACCTGTAGGAGAGCAAGAAAACGTGAAATAGGTTCATATCTAATTATGCGTGTAGGATACAGGAGCTGAAAACCCACAAAACCTTGATGGAAGAAATAAAAAGAATGCCTAAGCGAGGCCGTCCTTGTTCTTAGATTGGAAGACAGTATTGTTAAGATGTCAGTTCTCCCAAAATTGATGACCGGATTTAATACAACCCCCGTCAAAATCACAGCAGAGCCTTTTGTAGAGATTGACAAGCTATTCTAAAATTTGTCTGGGAAAGCTCCAGTTTTTACAGTTTTCCAAAACCATGTCCTACAGTCCATCACTGGAAGATAGATGACTGTATCGTCAAGGAGCTAACCCTGCCGTTCCTACAGGAGACTGCAGCAGAAGAGGGTGTCAGTCCCCTAGGTCTCACAGATAGAAGCCTTGAAATGTCAAGTCAGTGCCGATTTTCCTTCTGTGCATGACACATCTCGAGAAAAATTAAGCAAACAAACTTGGAATCTCTTTGGTGTTCTGATGTTTGGTTGACAGTTTCAGTCTGCTATTGAGCATCATCAGACATAATGTTGGTGCACTCTTTTGCCAACCTTCCCCACAATTGGAGCATTAGAATTCTTTTGGCTTTTGGCTTGTAAAGCGCTTTGTATCCACTGTGGTGCTGACAGCATGAAATCTACATAATGTATTCAGCATAGCCAATATTAGAAGCATGTTCAAGGAGCAGCCTGTGGGGTTAATAGGGTTTAATTTGCAAGACAAATGAAGGCTCATTTCCTCCTGGGCACTCTGCTCTCAATTCTGGTAGGGCCACTTTTGAAGAATAGGACTGTGAATAGCGGATGAGACCCTTGTAGGACAGGAGCAGAGCGGGCATGCACTGAGACCAGGCGGCCCTCCGCTCGGCGTTGCCTGCAACCCTGCCGTCCACCAGCCGGCCACTCCACTGGCTACAGAATGGCTCCCTCACACAGCCAGGTGGGGGTCCTCCCTCAGAACTTCATTATAGAAAGTAGAAAACGAACATGCCCCCACACCACAAGTTTAAAGTAAATCCAGGTTTCTCTGCACGTGGAATAGTCCCTATTTACAAAACAAAAAAGGTACTCCCAGGAATCTTCATAGCCAGGAAAGATCCTTATAAACATTCCACGTGAATTTATTGAAAAAGTCATTAAAAATAAGATTGAACAGACTGCTAAAACATCGACAGTGGTTTTCTGTGGCTGGTGCAATTGTGCGTCACCTTGAAACAGACACCCATTGTGTGTGTGATGGCATGTAGGTGGTATGGCCCTGTTGAGTGTGCAGGCAGAACTGGACACACCTGTGGTGTGGCAAGAGCTGTGTCCTTCCTGTTCTCTGAAGCCAGTGGCAGCCCCCTTCACCACGAGCAGCAAATGCCACCCTGTTTCTCTGAGCATCCTGCAGGTGCGTGCTCCTGTCCTGGACGTCTGAGGTTGGCAGCTCCTGAAGCAGTTGTGCACTGTCCACATGCGACCCCACGTAGGAGGGCGTCCTCTGAGGCCATCTTGGATGGGGTGCCACAATGTCTTTATTTTGCAGGTACTTCATGATGTGCACAATGGGGGGTCATGCCATGGTGTGTCTCAGACCATCCCTGTCCTGGGGGGACTAGTCAGGGCATCAGAGGTACAGCTCAGGTGCCTTCTGCCGACCAGAGAAAGCCAGGTGGGCAGAACGTACGGGGCTTCTGTGGCACACTGGTGACTTGGAGAAGTCAAGGGCACCTTGAAGCTGAGTGAAACCCCTTGGGAACTGGAGGGCCTGTCCTGTGTTTGCCGCGCCCGCTCCCCTCACCCTCGTGCTACAGCCACCCTGGGGCTCACTGGAGTCTGCCAGGACTGGGCACCTCTTGCAGGTGAGGCTGTGGTGGGGAAGGTGACTGCCGGTGGCTGGTAGGAGCTGGGAAAGAATGGGAAGTTGGGTTCAGGGAGAAAAACTGGAGTCAGCAGTTTGAAGAGTCAGATGTTTAAAACATGAAAAGAAATGTGACTTGGAGTGGCGGTGGTTTTGAGGTTCATGATCTTGATGTGCCCATAACTCCCTGGGGGCTGACGAATCCGAGGGGAAGCGTTCAAAGGCAGAGAGCCCGTTTGAGCTGGGGCAGGGCACAGACTTGCTGAGAAGGGTGGACAGGGGCTGGCTGGCCTGGGAGCTGAGCCTCCATCTTACTAGGCGTGGCCCTGAGGGTGGAGAGGGAGTGCACATCCCAGACCAGGCACTCCTCCAGCTGAGGCCCCTTTAGAGGACAGCCCAGGACTCGCTTCCTTCTGCTCAGTGGAAACTGCAGCCTCCATGTGCAGAACTGCCTGCCTCTTCCAGATACCCTGTCCCACCTGCACGGCCGCCACCTCCTGAGCCCAGCCAGCCAGTGGGCATTGGGTGGCATGCTACAAATCAAGGCATCAAAACCATGTGCTCTGGTGACTTCAGAAATTCAGCAGAGTTCTAAAATTTGGGCTGTCCTTGATGCAGCGGTGACCATGATCAGGTGTTTTCTAAAACCTATCCAGACTACTCACTCTTTCAACAAGCACTCAAGAGCTTGGTTTTAACCCAGTAATATCTTTACTACACGGGTATCTACAGATGGCCTTTGTGCCAGGCCTTATCCTGGGCGTTGGTCAGGGCTTGGCTCAACTCCACCTGAGACAGGCACTGCCCCTCCCCACACTCCACCGCCCCAGCCACAGGCCTCCTGCCTGTGTCCTTCATGGTGGTCACCACTGTGGTGGTGGTTATTCTTGTGGGCTCTGGTCCACTCCTCTGCTTTCCCAGAACATATGCTTAGGTGGAGGTAGCAACATCTGTCTTGACCCCTGACGTCCAGCACTGGTCACACCGTCCAGCACATGTAGAAGTTTGAGCATGTGTAGAGCGTGTGAACATCAGTGAGCAGAGGTGATAACCCTGTAGGGAGCTAGACAATTAGAGGAGTAATGGCAGTGAAGTGCAGTGTGGGAGATGACCTGCAGGCCCGGCCGGGGCTGGGGCTAGACTCGGGAAGGTTGAATGAGAACGTGGAGGCCAATGGACACAGCAAGAGACCGGAGGGAAATCGGAGGCCAGGATAGGGTGGACGGGAGTAACAGCGCCCCCCTGTGGAAAGCTCCACAGCTGATGCAAAGTGCGTGGGCCTGTTCCCAGGCCATGGAAGCCGGTGGCGGGACCAGGCCTGTGGGCCCAGACGTGGTTTCAACTCTCGCTTCACTTTAAGGTCTTA